>CABEEJ010000704.1:181113-230154 GCA_901482245.1 Timema douglasi | reverse complement strand
GACTCGATGGGTTGGTGGTGAGGTTAGCACTCCGGACTCGATGGGTTGGTGGTGAGGTTAGCACTCCTGACTCGATGGGTTGGTGGGGAGGTTAGCACTCCTGACTTTGCAAGTAAATTTGAAGGTTTCGGTTTTTACCTAATGAATTTAAACCGAACCATTAAAATTCAACACACACGACAATACTTTGAATAATCGAATTTTAAAAAGTTGTAGATATTGAAACTATAGGGAATTGTATTTTTTTTTATCACCGCGTGTTACTAACTGTTCAGGTTAAACGCCTATAGGGGATTGTTGGAAAGAGCCTTTTAGAAAATAGTCCTAAAAACATTTTGTTTGTGGTTAAAATTGCTAACATTTTACTATATTATTTATGTTATTCTGTAGGTATTGATAATATCTATCAAAAGTGACAGCTGGATATAACACGACTTGATGTATGAATATATTTTAATTGTTTTAGTAGCTTTAGTAGCTAACTTCTACTATTGTTCCTACCAAAATCATACTTTATCAAGAGTGACAGCTGCAGATCACATGACTTGACGTATGAATACATGAAAGGTTATCTACTAAGTCACATAGCTGTCAAATATTGCCTTCCATACCAACATCCTACTATTTATAAAGTATTGTGGCTATTTTATGAACTGCGAGTTAATTTCATATTCTAAACTTTTAGATTTGAACTCGGCAGTGATTAGGTATCTATTATTAAATGTTAACTCAAACATTTTTATTAATTAGCCGATTAGTTTAACTAATCAACGATTAGGCCGCACATTTATTTGAAATTAATATGTCAAAAAAGACGAGATAAATTATTTCACTCGGCCTTTGGTCACTTTTAAGTTAAACTTCCGGTCGTCCGTGCTTTAAAATAAGTTTGAAGCGTATGGAGCTTATGTTAGCTTTATTAAAATTGTCACTCAATGTTTCTACGTGTTCATTTTGTGTGCCAACAAGTCTCGCATTAGACTATTATCAAAGGAAGGACCGGCGCCCGGTTATGAATATGAAAATATGATAATCCTCTTCTCAAACGACCTTGTCTAGCTAGGGTTTCCCACATATCCTCGCAACAGAGCTTGTGGGTTTCATCTAGTTTACAGGTTAAGAAACTTTGGAATGATTTTAATATGGTTTTAAGAAAAATAACGTTTTAAATCTGAGTTTTAGAGAGGCGGAAAATTATGTATATTCTTACCTAATTTCTAACTTTCGGCCTTATTTGTTCGTGTAGGCTTTGAATAAATTATATTTACGTATTATATATTTGAGATAGACCGCCTCTTCGCCCCCCCTCTCTAAATATCGACATCGATGTGTTTAAAAGAGAATAAAGGTTTACATTTATTTGTGGACGTGTGTAATATTGATTTAGGAGGGGGCCCTGTCTGAGTCTGACGAAAGGAGGGGAGGGGTAGAGAGAGACTTGGCAACACCGCTCTAGCCGGGCGGAGCGAGTCTACCAGCTTCGAACATGAGGTCGGGCGCGAGTCGGTAACTACAGCCAGAACCGACGGAAGCGAAAAAAGCTCTTTTTGCGGACGGGAAGGAAACGATTCTAAAACGAAAATTTAAATCCGTGTGTGTGTTTTTTTTTAAAAAGGTTTTGAAAAACCGAGAAAAATTTGAATAACACAACAGTCTGATGATAGCAAACTTTTAGAGACTTACCTCCCTTCTTCCCCTCTATTTTTTTTAATCATCATTTCATTATAGATGGCTCTAGCGTCTTCTGGTCCTGCCCCGTATGTCAGTCTGTATTACTCGATAGTGCAACGAGCGGCTACTCGATATTTTAAGGAATATTATAATTCCGGTGAGTTTGTTTCCTTTCTTCAAGCCTGTTTATTGTTCATCTTGTGCTGTTGTTGAGTTCAGTGTTGCATTGTGAAGGAATGAGGAATGGACGCGCACGTTTCGTTCAAATCATATCAACGGACTNTTTTTTTTTTTCAAAAAAAGAACAAATGTTTATACTTTATAGTTTGTTTATCTTCCCCTAGAAAATGTGTCACACTATGCATCTATTATGTTTAATGTGAACTTTTGTTTTAAGTTTACGTTTTTGCTTTATTTTTTATTGCGTTCATTATATAATTATTTTTTTATACCAGTTTTACGATGTTTTCATGTGGGGATAGGGGAGGATAAGTGTTATTTGGATTAGGAAGGAACTATTGGCTTTTAGAATATGACAAGACAATGATAGGCCTAATTTAGTATCGGGCAGTGATGCAGTGTGCAAGTGCAGTGAATCACTAAAGCCTTTTTCAAAATCAATGCCGCTACCGCAGATGTTAAACATCAAAAGTCGAAATGTTATTTATGTTGAAAACACAATGATTTGCCTGTAGTTTTTTCTGTCAATGTTCAAATTGTAGTAGTTCTGCAAAGAAAAAAAACCCCTCCGATTCTATTACTTTGTTGTATTGTGTTGTCAACAGGGTAACGTAGATGTCTCCGGTAAAGATGCCTCTCTGGCCCGATGAGCTGGTGTTGTTACACGCTATCTTAACCTAAAGTTTAATTCTGTGATGAGGAGTCGTCGCAATGGCTCTAAATTTCTCTGCATCCTTCGCCGCTTGCTTGGCTGCAGGCCTGAAGGTCCCCAGGCAAATTATGTACTGCATAGCCCAGGGTAAGAAGGACTCTTTGGGTTTTATAAGATTGTTTCATTTTGCATGTTTATTGCTTGATTTTTCTTATAACAGCGCTTTTATCATAGGCTACTTGGTATAGATTTTTAGTTTTGAATGAAAGGACCTATTTTTTATGCTTTGATTTGAGTTTTTTTATCTAATTAGAATTAATGACGAGGTCCAGGGAATCAATTGGGAATATTAAGCAAAGAAGGAGTTAAACACCTTTTTTTTGTCATGTATAGTAAGTTAAATTAAATATTTTTTTTCACAAATACAAGCTAAAAGCAAGTTATCTTTGATAGCAAAATTAACATAGACTAGTAATTAAAAAAACATTATTTTAAAATTCAAATTAAATTCCCCCTCACACAATATTCGTGTAAAGTTAAAATTAACCCAACCTAACTTAACCTAACCTTTTATGCACGAATAAATAAAATTGTCTATAAAGTTGTAATGGGTGGGCCTAATATTGTTAAAATAAACTTTTGGAAATGGTGCGTATCGTGGGCGAGATTATCTAAATTTTTTTTATGTCAAAAATTGTATAGGCCTATCTGTTAGCATTCAAACACACAACAACAAAAACAAATTTTCAATGATAGCAAAATTAATACTGTACAATCAATCTGAGAATTTAAAAAAATAAAATAAAATGCACCTAATTCGAGTTGCCTACAAAATCCTAGTTTATAACCCAATGGTGATTTAACATATTTATTAATACACATTAATAAATTGTTAAATTACAACAATTTTCTTTCTTACCTAACAAGTCTAATTATTGTAAGTGACCCGCCTCGGTGGCGTAGTTGGCTAACACGCTTGTTGTGTTGAGCTCGACTGCTAAGGACGTGGAGATCAAGGTTCGAATCTCGCTCGAGTGAACTGGGGTGGTTTTTCCTAAATGGTTTTCCACTTTCCCTCCACGCAAATGCGGGTTCACTTCCTCTAACTCCACCTTCCCAATTCCTAATCCATTAGAGTAATTAGTACTTAAACCGTATAACCTGAATGAGTAGTAAGACGAGGTGCTAAATATTATTATTGTAAGTGAACAAGTTGGTCCTATTTTATTATTTTTACTAAAAACACTAGACATTTTCTAATGAGACTGACCATAAGTAGACAGTAACTAATTTCAAATTTTCAATCAAAACTGGAAAATCTCTTTCAATTAGGCCTATTGTGCCAAAGATAGCTTATTTTGGTGCGGGATAATATTTTTTTGGTGCACAATGTTTATAAATAAAACCATCTGCGCTGAGCTTAACATAACCTTTCATGTGTGAATAAAAATGTCTATGAACTATTGTTTTAAACATATTTTGTGGGAAGGAATGGAAGTATCAAGAGAGCCGAATAGAACTCTCTAGGACCGTGCATCAATATAGCTTGGAAATTTGCTTTGGTTCTTGTGTGTATATAGGGTCTATACGACAATAAACACTATAAAAATATATTCATTTTTTACTAAATTACAAAGAGAGCAAAGAATTCTGACTTCTCTGCTTACTATTCCTAGTTCACTAAGAGAAGTAGGCCTATGAAGCCAGTTTGAGATATTTACATATTTGAAAGTTAGTATATTAGTTAGTTACAAAATTATTGCTAATTAACCATTTGTTCTTTTAAGCTTACATTAGTTCAAACAAAACAAAAGGTGACTTTAGGAGCCTACAGTGTAGACCACTTTCAATTAGTGCTGCTCATACTTTTTTACCGGGATGACACCCATTATTATACCTTCCTTTTTAAGTTGCCACCTCTATCAGATTGTAGATATTTTAAAGATATTATTTATATTAAGCAAACTCTCACACACAGCTTTAGTTAACACTCATAGTCTCATACATAAACTCAATTAGCAAATACACAGCAAAAAAGTTCTTAAATAATATATAGAATGCTCAACTTAAAAATAATAATAGTCTATACATTAAAATATATGTATATTTTATTAAATTTTAATCACAATTTTTATGTGAATAATAAATAAAAGGTTAGCTTTACCTAATCTTACAAATCTATTAAATTTCAATCAAAATAAAATTTGGGCTGAATCTAGATATTTGTGGCAAGAAGTTGTAGGGGGCCTAACCAAGATTTTGTGACAGATATAAACATTGCATTTGTCTTTGGAAAACAATTATTTAACTAACTATTCAATCAAAATATTTTAACTGGCTGATTTTTGTTATTTACGATGTAATTAATAACTCTCTGGGTTATGTTATTATTGTAAAAATACTGGGTAGGCCTAATGTTATTATTGTAAAAATATTGTAGGCATTGTCTAACCGAATTTTGCCCATATTTTTTTGTTTTGTGTGCCCCCCCCCTCATATTTTTACATCATCCCAAGAATCCCGGATAAAAATGGCATGTGTGTTTTAAAATACTGAAATGGATATGGATTAATAAATGCAAAATAATAACAAAAACAAATAAGTTAATTCATATAAAAATAATATTCAAAAAAATTAACTGGGAAAATAAAATAAAAATATTAATACAACTGTAGTTTAGGTTACATAATTATTTACATAGTGATAAAAATAATAGGCATAGTAATTTAATTTCAAGTAGTAACTTACATGAAAGTGAAAACTAGTCTTAATGAATAATAAGTTTTAGAAAAATAAAAAGTTACTGTTACCAATAAGAAAACAAGCGAGGGGAGGTGGGGTGGGGGTATACAGTCCCACGACATTGTTACAGAACTTTCCTTGTGGTGTAGTTTAATATAATAAAAGCTATTTAAAACAGCAAATATAAAAAAAAAAAATTATAAATTTGTTTGTGTCGAAGGACTTTAGGTTAACAAATTTTCCCTATAGACCTAGTATACATTTATTTATGCTTGGAACCCACGGGAGACAGCAAGCAGCGCTCTTTGGCTCGGGGTTTGACCACTTGGAACACTGGAAGGTGTTCAGCTGATATTCCCACTCTCACACACACAGATGTTGATGGATTAAATTTAAATAGCCAAGTTATTACAGTTGTTTGTTACGATTATAGTGGAATCTAAATATAATATTCTTTAAATTGAAAAATGGCATGAGAATTGAACCCTGGACGTTGATTTCATTGGCAGCTGACAGCTGACGGCTTTGAAAAGTTACCAGACCAAATTATGTATCCCTACACTGAATCATATGATCAGAAAAAACATGTGTTTAGCAGCTGTCACTTCTGACAGTCAAAATTTAGCTATATACCTAAATGTTGACTGTCAGAAGTCAGCTGTGAGCTGTCAGTCAGCACCGAAGAAGCCACTGTAGCTGTAAGGTAGCTGTAGGTGTATTGGAGGTGGTTTTTCTTAAATGGTTTTATGATCTCCCTCCACATAAATATGGATACATTTCCTTTAAGTTAAATTTTTCTCATCCCTAACACATTAGAGTAGGCCTATGCTTAGGCTTACAATCATTCATTAAAATAATTAACTAATTGTTCAGTAAAAATGACAAATATTTGGATGAGTTCTATTTTCTTTGAGGAACATGATATTATTTACAGTGATGTGTGCATAGCAAATCTTATACAATTAATAGTGTCATGTGAACCGACCTTAACAGGAGTGTTAGACTTTATATCGGGCTTACACAACTAATTAATAGGCCTATCTAAAACATTTTAACACTGGAAAAATAGCTTATATAAAAAAATGTTGATTATTAATTTATCTTACAAGCATTAAAAAAAATGTGATCAATGTAAAAACATAAAAAAATCACCTATTCACTAAAAACTCAAAAGATAGGTCATGAAAAATTTGAAAAAAAAATGTTTAGAGGGGTGCGTAGTTTCAAAATGTTGAACTTGAAGGTCATATCTCCCTCACTCCAATTTTGACACGCACAATAGTCTTCACATCTTGGAAACATTTCGAAGGAAGAAGAAGACCTGAATATATAATCAGAACATATTTGAAATATTTCACTAAAGATGACTAATTACTAAATTACAACATATAATCATTTTTAGAACAGCCACTAAACAAAATTTTAACACCAACTAATGATTAAATGACATACATATAACATAAGCAGAGAAAACTATGTCAATATAAAATAAGATAGTCTCTAAATCTCTATCTTTATTTGGACCAGGGATGGGGAGACTTTTCCAACCAGTGTGCCACTTACGAACTAGCTGAATTTGGAAATTGCCTCACGTGCCTTTTATTTACATTATTTTAACGAGTACTTAAAAATCGAAATTGTTGAACATTATTAGATGTAGACTAATGTATTTTAGTAATACCTATTTTAAAGAATAAAATTGTATTAAATTGTCAAAGTAAGTGTCTTAGAAAATATTATTATTATTATTATTATTTGCACCACGTCTTACTACCCGTTCGGGTTATACGCACTTACGCTAATGTGTAATGGTAGGGTGATTGTGAGATGAAATGGAGGACCTACGGTTTAACTTGGAATCCGAACCAAGGTGGAGGCCTGGCATTCCCCGCATTCACAAGATGTGATTAATACACGTCTTGTCAGAGGTGAAGGAAGGGTTTGGTATTCAGATAAATCTGTGCCGGGACCGAGGATTGAACCCCGGCCGCCAGCACAGAAGTCTGACACCTTACCCCTAGACTGCCAGGTCACCTTTAGAAAATATTAATTTCAATAACTTACATAAAGTAAAGACATTGAAAGTAATACCTTAATTGAAAAAAGGACAATACATTTTTACATCATATCTATGTTAAAAATCAGAAACTTACGTAATCTTTACCATATAACTTTTAGTCTGAAACGCGTATTATGCTAGACAAGATATTTGTGCTCGGTTCATAACTTTGTCTTCAACAGCAAACAAGGTGCACTTAAGTCTGAATCAAACCTATTATCATTGACTTCACAAAATTCATATAGTGACATGATACAGAACGAGAAATATTGACTTCAAAAAATTATATTGACATTAGGAAAAGTTTTATTTAATGCTGATTTTTTTTTAAATGTCGGTGTGCCACCCAAATCTTGTTTGCATGCAACCCAGTGACACTCCCTGATCTAGTTTACTTTGTTTCACCTGTTTCCAGCCAACTTGGCTTCACATCTAAAAAGCGACCCTCGCCTATCCCAAAAGTATGTAAAACCTGGAGAAATGTTTTAATATAAGTAATGTATCCTCCTACAACTGCGTCAAGTGTTTAAACTGTTTGTTTGTGTGTTGATGCCCTGATTGAACCAGTTATCTGAACTCTTGAAATGAAGCAGAAAGATAACATGCATCAGACAGAAACAGTCTCGGGGACATTGAACAGATAGTTTTTGTTTACTTGATAGTATCCCAACAAAAAATATCCGAATGAATGTTGAATATAACTCGAATGTTGAATAAAACTCTGCAGAGGTAAATTTAATAAAACTTGAGTTAACTCGCTGTGAAATTGTACATAATAATAATTTGTCAACTGGCTCTGGTTTTGATTTATTGCTATTCATAATATTCAACTAGAACAGGCCTGGGAAAATTTTTAGCTAGAGGGTCCAATTAAAAATTAAGATATAAGAATAGGCCCCCAAATAAATTACTTTTTTTTTGGGATTAACTTATTTATTTAACAAAGAAAATTATATAGACAAATTGAAAAAGTAAGACAACATAAACAAATAATTCTTCTTAAATATAACAGAGCTTTAGTGAGATGAATGCATTTTTTTCCATATATTTTCATAATTTCTTTAATACCAAGTGTAAATTTAACAGTTGAGATTATTAAAACTGCTTGTAAATTGTATTCATCAGTGTGTTGAATATAAATTGTATAAGAATATATTTTAATTCTGGTATTTTTAGCACTTTATTCTATACATAGATAGATAGTCATAGTTTGCTGGCTGCATAAAAATACGTGACAAGGTCAACTATCCCAGGGTTGAACTTAAACAATCATCTTGTGGAGGCAGAGGAGTAGGAACATGAGGGGTAAGGGACGAAAGTATGGCTATCTAGGGGGAAGCTAAGGTGGGATGGAAGGGACGAAAGTTTGGCTATCTAGGGGGAAGCTAAGGTGGGATGGAAGGGACGAAAGTATGGCTATCTAGGGGGAAGCTAAGGTGGGATGGAAGGGACGAAAGTATGGCTATCTAGGGGGAAGCTAAGGTGGGATGGAAGGGACGAAAGTATGGCTATCTAGGGGGAAGCTAAGGTGGGATGGAAGGGACGAAAGTATGGCTATCTAGGGGGAAGCTAAGGTGGGATGGAAGGGACGAAAGTATGGCTATCTAGGGGGAAGCTAAGGTGGGATGGAAGGGACGAAAGTATGGCTATCTAGGGGGAAGCTAAGGTGGGATGGAAGGGACGAAAGTATGGCTATCTAGGGGGAAGCTAAGGTGGGATGGAAGGGACGAAAGTATGGCTATCTAGGGGGAAGCTAAGGTGGGATGGAAGGGACGAAAGTATGGCTATCTAGGGGGAAGCTAAGGTGGGATGGAAGGGACGAAAGTATGGCTATCTAGGGGGAAGCTAAGGTGGGATGGAAGGGACGAAAGTATGGCTATCTAGGGGGAAGCTAAGGTGGGATGGAAGGGACGAAAGTATGGCTATCTAGGGGGAAGCTAAGGTGGGATGGAAGGGACGAAAGTATGGCTATCTAGGGGGAAGCTAAGGTGGGATGGAAGGGACGAAAGTATGGCTATCTAGGGGGAAGCTACGGTGGGATGGAAGGGATGAAAGAATGGCTATCTAGGGGGAAGCTAAGGTGGGATGGAAGGGACGAAAGAATTGCTATCTAGGGTTACCTAAGGTGGGATGGAAGGGATGAAAGTATGGCTATCTAGGGGGAAGCTAAGGTGGGATGGAAGGGACGAAAGTATGGCTATCTAGGGTTACCTAAGGTGGGATGTAAGGGATGAAAGTATGGCTATCTAGGGTTACCTAAGGTGGGATGGAAGGGACAAAAGTATGGCTATCTAGGGGGAAGCTAAGGTGGGATGGAAGGGACAAAAGTATGGCTATCTAGGGGGAAGCTAAGGTGGGATGGAAGGGACAAAAGTATGGCTATCTAGGGGGAAGCTAAGGTGGGATGGAAGGGACAAAAGTATGGCTATCTAGGGGGAAGCTAAGGTGGGATGGAAGGGATGAAAGAATGGCTATCTAGGGGGAAGCTAAGGTGGGATGGAAGGGAAGCCAAGTTTTTTTAAAACCATTTACCTGTTCAGGCTATACACACATGTACTAAATATACCAATAAATTAGTTAGGAATGAGGAAGGTTCAAATTTAGAGGAAGTGTACCCAAATTTGCATGGAGGGAAAGTTGAGAACCATCCTCAGTACACCTGGTTGGGATTCAAACCCAAATCTCCTTGTAATTGGCAGTCTAGTCTAACACGAGAGTGACGCCTTAGACCATGCGGCCACCAAAGCAGGCGGGAAGCCAAGTTAAGGAGAGTATTTATACAGTACTATGCATCTTACTATTTGTCTGGGTTCTTCGTAACTTTGGCGCAGTACTTTTTAAGGACACAAAATGAGGAAGATTAATAGTAAGGAAATCTCCACAATGTGGAAAAATCACCTGTGCACCTGGTTGGTATTCAAACTCCCTTCCCCCCTCATTGAAGACAAAGTATTTAAGAGTAAATTCATTGGAGCAACAATATTAATAAATACGTGTATTGTAGTTAGCAGTGGTGTATTATGAGAAAAATTAATAGGTATGCTGTACTTTAAAAGTTACATCGGAGATTTGGGGGCCGAGGACCCTCAATCACCGTTGTCCAAGAATGTCAAGGGATTATTTCAAAGGAAAAATTTGAAGATGTGTTCATATAGAACACTGGTTCTCGAACATTTATTATTTCCCTTTAACTGTATGCTATCTTAGGAAATTTTGAGGCCCCCCCCCGCCCCCAATCTCATATTCTCTCTTCTTTTATTTATCCATAACGATGATTACCACCCACTCAAAATGTAATAAGAGTAACTCCATGGTGTCAGCCCACATTCAGGCTATACCTACCGAGTGGCTACCAAACTGTTTGGTGAATTAGTGCCAACTCTTGCGGATAGAGGGTGTCATGGGGTCAGCACAACGATGACTCCAGCCATTAAGCTCAGCTTTCCATACTGGAGCCACTACTTCTTTATTCGAGTAGCTCCTTATTTATCCACCATAGGCTGAATCTAACCCGTTCCAGACCCACTGCATCCCAGGTAATCTGGATGGGCCGGGAATCAAACCTGGGACCTCTGGGTCCGTAGCCAGAACCTATGTATGATCACTAGACCACATAGGTGGTCCTCAAATTGTAATGATATCTACATGGTTAGAAATTTAAGTAAATATTAATGTCGGGGCTAAGAGTGGTATGGGCACATTTCTGAACGCATAAGAGAGAAAGATCCTATTCAATTAGCCCAGTGTACTGGTAATTACAAGCACACAGTTAGCAATACTCAAAGCAAACAATCATAATAAGAGTCAAATGAAGTGATACATCGATCAAGCGTCCATCAGATCTTGGTGAGAGGGAATCAGGTGGATTGTCCAACTCACGTTGCAATTAAAACTACTTCTTAAAGCCTAACTTATCTCACACAATGCTGCTTGGAAACAAACGAGTCTCCCAACTTGATAATTTATGCTCCAGAAGCTATTAAATGTGTAAACTCTGACTAACATAGGGGAGATTATCTCGGACTATTAATACTCTATCTCTACGTCATGGGTTTATTGCTAAGATATTTACACATATCTCTTGCTGTAAGCAGTGTTGCACCCAAGGGGGAGAGGGGCAAACAGGGTATTTGACCCCCTTCCCCCTCTCACCCCAACACCACAAATAATGTTAATAGAAATTTAAATAATATTAAGTATAACTAACATTGAAGATGTGTCGAAAAGACCAGGCTTCAGACTAAAGCCTAATATTCATAATGTTTACCGTTACACACAAAATTAACATTTGAAAAAAAACATACAAATAATAGCTTCAATACCATCTGTATTATTTAAATTACTTAATTACTATAAAACTACTCAAAATTATGCCTCCACCGAAAGTAAATGGCTGGGCGCGCCACTGATTAAGTACCTAACTTAAAAGAAAATATATTTTATTTTACCTTTTCATTCTAAATCATCTTGAAATGGTGAACTCACACTCCTGACTTTTGGGATTCTTTGATGTATAATTATATAAAATCACAATGACTAAAAGTCGTTAATGTAAAACCAAAACTAAAAGAACACTATTAATACTTCACGATCCTTTCTACTAAAGAAAAACAAGAATTACCATCAACAACGGTTAAAGTAGCCTCGGCACCCGCCTTACCCCCGTTCCCCCTTCCCCACTATCAGTGCTGAAATGCCTAAATTAAATAACTCACGTTGCAATTAAAACTACTTCTTAAAGCCTAACTTATCTCACACAATGCTGCTTGGAAACAAACGAGTCTCCCAACTTGATAATTTATGCTCCAGAAGCTATTAAATGTGTAAACTCTGACTAACATAGGGGAGATTATCTCGGACTATTAATACTCTATCTCTACGTCATGGGTTTATTGCTAAGATATTTACACATATCTCTTGCTGTAAGCAGTGTTGCACCCAAGGGGGAGAGGGGCAAACAGGGTATTTGACCCCCTTCCCCCTCTCACCCCAACACCACAAATAATGTTAATAGAAATTTAAATAATATTAAGTATAACTAACATTGAAGATGTGTCGAAAAGACCAGGCTTCAGACTAAAGCCTAATATTCATAATGTTTACCGTTACACACAAAATTAACATTTGAAAAAAAACATACAAATAATAGCTTCAATACCATCTGTATTATTTAAATTACTTAATTACTATAAAACTACTCAAAATTATGCCTCCACCGAAAGTAAATGGCTGGGCGCGCCACTGATTAAGTACCTAACTTAAAAGAAAATATATTTTATTTTACCTTTTCATTCTAAATCATCTTGAAATGGTGAACTCACACTCCTGACTTTTGGGATTCTTTGATGTATAATTATATAAAATCACAATGACTAAAAGTCGTTAATGTAAAACCAAAACTAAAAGAACACTATTAATACTTCACGATCCTTTCTACTAAAGAAAAACAAGAATTACCATCAACAACGGTTAAAGTAGCCTCGGCACCCGCCTTACCCCCGTTCCCCCTTCCCCACTATCAGTGCTGAAATGCCTAAATTAAAAAAAAAAATGTTATTGTGATCTTGAATTTTTTCTCAATAGTTGGCACAATGCTTAGCTTGCTTCACAGGAACAGCATGACCTGGGTTGTGAAAACCCGAGCTCATTGGCCGGGTGAGTGGAAAGGAATGTGTTGCCACCACCTAGACATTGGGTAAGGTCATTAGAGCCTCCCTAGCTTGCCTTGCGTTTTTCAATTAGCAAGCCCTGGTTTTCCTATTTTGCAAAGTAGAACCTTTTGGAAGAAGAATGACTTAAAACACAGTATTCTTGGAATACAAACCAATATTAGTTTTAAAATTAATAATTCATTACATGTATATATATATATATATATATATATATTAACAATTTAAACATTAGTGTTTACACAGTTCACGCAGACAGCATTGAATTAAACCAAAAACTAGTCTATATCATTTTGGGTACGCGGCACAGGACTAGCACACCCAGAGAATTCGCCACTGGTAGTTAGTGATGTCCCATATAACTAGTTAGTAGCTTGTGATGGCGCACTTAGATTGGTTTGTGTGATTAAATATAATGGAGCCAGTAACTGTAATAATAGAGTTGCTCTGGAAACACAAAGAACCAATGGTCAATGAGGCTATGATAATCAATTGTTTCCTTGTTTTTTGTAAAGGTTTTGTCAGAATTCTGTTTACTGAGCAGCCAAACACTCACCTCATATCTGACATTGTACAAACCTTTTAGAAATATGTGTAACTTTGTGTTGGCAGTGTTAATTCCCATTTAGAAAGAAACTCCCAATCCTGAGAATGATATATCGGGCATCCATTTTGAGGAAGCTCTTAATTGTATCTCCCATTTGTAATCTTTGATCCTATTTTGTGTGGTTGTTAGCGTTGTTATAGTAATAATTTCACTAACAAACATTCTTGGGGTACACCAGACTAACACAACTTGAACCATTACATGTTCTCAGACACGGGCGCCCCCTACGTGCTGTATAAAGACGGCATGGACCGCCCTCAGGGCCAGCCCGGCCAGTGGGGGCCTGGGGCGCCCCAAGAGGGACACTATATTGCCCCCCAGCAGGGGTCCTCTGCATCAGGAAGCCCCCAGCAGCCCTGTGGTGGAGGGACAGAGGGGGATGCTATGCAAGGAGGGCCACCTCCTCGGGAGCAGCAGCAGCAAGGCACGATGACGTCACCTGTCCCTTCTCCTTATCCCCCGGCCCAGGATCCGCCCTCACAGCCGCCCCCCAACCACTCCGGAGAGGAGGACCCCAACAACCCGCCCCAACAAGCACAGCAGCAGGTCCCACAAGTTACTCCTCAACAGCAGTCCCAGCAGCAGCAACAACAACAACAACAACAACAACACTCGCCCTCACATGGGGACGAGCAGAGACCTCCACAGCAGTGCTTCCCTCCACAGACAGACATGACTAACCAGCAGCAACAAGCCTACTCAGTCCCCCAGCACTACTTCAAGGACTCTCGGGGCCCTGGTATGCCCCCCCACATGCTGGGCCCCAGCGGCTTTTCTGCCCTGCACTATCTCAAGCAGCCTGGTGTCATGATCACCTCCTTGGGGTCGATGGGGGATCCTGGGGCCCAGATAGGTGATGGTACCAACGGGCACCCATATGGGGGTGGGGGCACCATGCAGGAGATGAGGGCGGCCTCCCTCCCAGACATCGTGCAGCAGCAGGCTGCGGGTCAGGGCGGGGGAGGCATGGCGGGGGAGGCAAGAAGGGGGGCGGGAATGGAGATCTGCGCCTGTTCAAGTGTCTCACTTGTGGAAAGGACTTCAAACAGAAGTCAACACTCCTTCAGCACGAGCGGATTCACACGGACTCGCGGCCCTATGGCTGCCCCGAGTGCGGGAAGCGGTTTCGCCAGCAGAGCCACCTGACGCAGCACCTGCGGATCCATGCCAACGAGAAGCCATATGCGTGCTTGTACTGCGAGAGAACGTTCCGGCAACGCGCCATCTTGAACCAGCACCTGCGCATCCACTCGGGTGAGAAGCCTTACCAGTGCCCTGAGTGCGGCAAGCACTTCCGGCAGAAGGCGATACTCAACCAGCACGTCCGCACACACCAAGGCGAGCGCCCCTCTACTCCTTTCTTTCGACCGCCCGCTCTCGACGCGAAGCTGGCCGCGCTCATAAAGATCTGTATTAGTCAGAGTCTCGTCCCCTTGCTGGGCGTTCGGAGGCACGAGTAAACGTAATTTCAAAAGACTTTAAGTACTGTGCCCTTTTTGGTTTTGTTCCTAATTAGTAGCTTTTGAGTGTATTTTGTTTCTAAACCCGTCCTAACAATTTGGAAATAATCACTCATGTTTCAAAATTCTGTATTCTTCTGCGCACATATTTAATATTTTTTTTGTGGAGTTCGACTGAAATTCTAAATTTAAAATATTAATAAAAATCCCAAATTAAATTTTTTGTGAGCAGGTAAAATGTCTTTTTCTATCTTGGGAAGAAGTTTTTATTGCAGGCCGAGCTAACGTTGCACCTTTAAATTCTGGCACATTTTCTTGCTCACTAATGAAAAATATTTCGCAAACATATTGCCTTAAATAAAAAAGTGTATTGTCAGTATCATTTAAGGTGTCAGGTAAAATTGTCTTTTTAAATTTACCATTCCTTTTTAATTTTTTATCTAAATGTTTTTGAGTCCAATTTTAAAAGTTGAACGACCTTGAAACAAACTAGTACGGCTATTAATCACCCACAAAGTTTGTGGCTTTGTGTTATTGGCCAGAACTCGTTAACTAAATATTTAATTAACTATCATTGAGTAATTTTATTGATTTAGTGGTACATATAATTTTAGTTCTAGCCTAATTGTTATTACTGCGCCTACCACTTTCGTCGTTGCGCCAACACGAGACTAGCAACCTTACAAAATAGTATTTACTGCTTTATAAATCAAAGTTATTGCAAATAAAAATAATTCTATTCCCTAATTGAAGTGTTTTCCCTCTGATGCACTAAAACCATGACGTAACACATTCATTTTCTAATTTTCTTTGTTTCATTTTGAATCAATATTCCTTTTAGAGCTGTTAAATATTTGTTTTCTGTGATGCTCCTTATCCACTCGCGAGCTACTCGTTAGAACTTCTGAACCACCCATTTGACACACTATATCAAGGGACGCTGTGAAAGTGTATGGCGCAGTGTGTGGGGCTTGTACCTAGAGTGAGTTTTGTGTTTGTTCCACAGATGTCAGCCCCCACCTCATCTTCAAGAATGGGATGACACCCACCCTCTGGCCCCAAGACGTCCCATATCCAGGAGACAACCCGGACAAGGATGACGCGGCATCGACGTTTGGAGGTGGGGAGGATGGGTCCACTCAGACCGAGGGCTTCTCCCCAGATGGCACTCACCACTACCCCGCTTACTTCAAGGACGGGAAGGGTGGGAACCACGCATTTGGCGGCAACCTTGGCGCGCTGAATTATCTGAAACAAGGTGGTGCAGGGGGTAAGGGTTGCCTTCCTGATGTGATCCAGCACGGGCGGTCTGCTGGAATGCCCCTCTATGTCCGCTGTCCCATTTGCCAGAAGGAGTTCAAGCAGAAATCGACACTGCTTCAACATGGTTGCATCCACATCGAGTCTCGGCCCTATCCCTGCCCCGAGTGTGGGAAGCGGTTCCGTCAACAGAGCCACCTGACGCAGCACCTGCGGATACACACCAATGAGAAACCCTATGGCTGCGTGTACTGCGGACGTAACTTCCGTCAGCGGACGATCCTCAATCAACACCTGCGCATCCATACGGGCGAGAAACCCTACAAGTGCCAGCAGTGCGGGAAGGACTTCAGACAGAAGGCGATACTGGACCAGCACACCCGAACTCATCAGGGAGACAGACCCTTTTGCTGCCCCATGCCCAACTGCCGCCGGCGCTTTGCCACCGAGCCGGAGGTCAAGAAGCACATCGACAACCACATGAACCCGCACGCTGCTAAGTCAAGACGCGGTGGCGCGGCTTCTTCCGTCGAGGTCAAGCACAACCCCAACATCATGGTCGCCACCGGCGGGGCAGGGGACAGAAACTCAGCAGCACTTTTGGCGAGAGGTATACCCCCCACGGCTGTGGTGAAACCGGAACTGTACTTCCCCCAGTGCTACGCGCCGGCATTTAACCACCAGGCTGCAGCTGTGGCTCAGGCCCAGTTTGCCAACAACCCGAATCCGGCACCGGCCAACGGGGGAGAATTCAAGGCACCCCCTCCTCAGTCTGGGATCCCTCCACAAGCAGGCATCCCCCCGCAATGACTAACTGCTGCCCTGGGGCCCGCAAGTATGTGATAGGTACAAATAGGACACGAGAGATTGTATAAAGAATGTCTAATATTAAACTAGGAATACTGTGAGGAACAAAGATGTGTTATAATACTTTTATATAAGTAGAGTGATTTGTGGAACTTTTTCATTAAAGAACTGTAATGTAGAGAAATATATATTATATATTTTAAGTGATTCACAAATAACGGTGTTTATGTGAGATATTGTACTTTGCGCAGCATTTTAAAATGTTCGTCATCAGCTGGAACCCCCGAGGTTGTTGCGGCCACTTTTCCTCGGCTCGTTATTTTTCGAAAGCACAATATGACACGTGCGTTATTTTTTTTCTAAGTACCTACACAAACAATTACGAATGTGAGGAATGTTTCAAAATACTACTTTTAACTCTTTGTTATCGGTTTGATCTCTTTTATTGACGAGCGTTGAACTACGTCTAGAACGGTTGATTATTTTTAAATGTGTTATATGTAGTAGTACCAGGAGGAAAATAATATCTAGAGGAACGTTAGTACTGTACCTAAAAGTAAATGGTCTACCCTTATTGATCGAAACATACGCCAGTGTGTTTAAAAAAATTGTGATTATTTTTTAATAGAAAAGAAAATCTTGTATTGAAAAACACACACACTCTTTAAAATGTAGTTCATTATAAAAAAAAATCAGATTTGTTTTAAAATAAATGTTTCTTATAATTTTTGATGGGCAAAAACTTGCCGATGCTTTAACAGGGTCTTAAGTCTTAAAAAGAAAAAAACAGAATCCGGGGAAATAATGAATATAGGTGATGTCTGGATGAATCTGCGATGTGACATAACTTGCCATTTTTGTATTATTTTGTAGTGTTTTGTTTGTTCAGAAATCTCATGTATAAACTCTACAGCCACTTATTTTATAGTATGCTTAGTGTTCGGTTTTGACTGAAAAATAGATTACGGTGGCTGTACTTTTAATCAGTAAAGTGTGTACAGTTTTCCTACAGACAACCTAACGAATCAATAACTAAAAATATATGTATACAAGTTGAGAGATGTTTTAGTAGCTTAGACTAAAATGAAACAAATAAATTTCAAACTTTGTTTTGTTTCCAATTATCTTTAAAATCTCAGAAATAAAAATAATATTTTCATTTTTTGTTTGCGAGGCTTTAGAAATACATTACTAAACACATTGATCTGTGTTTATTCAATTTTATTTATTTTTAAAAAAATATGATTTTAAATTTTTTTTAAATTGATCGATTCAGCCCAACTTGTGCGTCTGATGGTCCCTTCTTATCCCCCCCGCCCTTTCCCCCAGATGTGAGAACATTGCACTCCATATACTAGCCAAATTTTTTTTTACCCTTTTCTTATATAAATAATTACTAAACTTTATTGAATGGGAAACACATAAAATTGAATAAATAATCAGCTTAAAGATAATAAAAACGAAATGCAACAAACAATAGATAGGGCACTTTATGGGAGTATTTAATAGGATTTGCGAGTTTTTAAGCCAAGATTTAATGAACGATGGATCGACTATTAATTTACTAATCCAAATCTTCATTGTACCTTTGAATACTGAATCTTAAATTTAAATCCGAATCCTGGGGAAAAAAAAAAAATTAAGAACATAGGAGACAATAACAGAATAATATAAAATATAAAAATAGTAACTAAATGTTAACATTCATTATATTTTTATCTGTTTGAGTAAATAAGATGTATTTTCTGAACCGACTGACAATATAAGCTCACAAGAATTTCTATGAGTGAGAGCGAAAGGGCCTACCAATTCTACCGAGAAAGCTATTTTCTCATACCTTCCGGGACTCTTTTACATGCCACAATCTACATGGGACCAACGGCTTTACTTCCGCTTCGAAGAAAGTTGTGCTACAGATTTTAGTAGCTCAAAAAAATCTGCCCGTGTTTGAACCCACAAACTTTGAGGTCTACAACATTCATCATAACTCTTATACATTCATCTAAGTTTTAAATTAGTAGTACGGACTTGGGTTGTTATATTTTTCATATAATTATGTTGGGGCTGAATTGACAATAAGCAGAATTAAAGCTTTAAAACAAATTCTAATTCAAAATTTTGAAGAAAAATAAATAAATATTGAATCTGATATTTTCTCGAATTTCCTTATTGATTCAAGGATCAGCTTCCCTACTTTTAATAGATACTCATGCTTGAGTGTGACAGGGTCCTAGCCTCCGCAAATTAGATCTTGTATAAGACTGCTGTATTGTGTGACTGGTGATGGTTCTCTGTCTGGATGTCGTTTGTGAAAGGTGCAGTTGAGGGGGGGAAGGAAAGGGCCAGGATAATAACCCGACAATGAGTGTAGTTTGCAGATATCTAGTTATTGGGATGTTAAGGTCGGCAGCTTGGCTAACTGGTTGTAGAATAAAGAAGAGTAAGAGATTTATATCGTAGGCCTGGTTCAGCTCAGATGTCAGCGGAAACCTATCGAGTACAACTCGGTGTAAATCTTGAGAGGGAAACTACCTGTTTAATGCTAAATTCTCACACCCATTCGGTATTTTTGGAAAATATAATTTTTTTTAATATATCAAATCAATAACAAACTATCACAAGTTTATTTTCAAAAACATATTTATTTTAATCTTCAAATTAAATATACTTTAAAAAAAAGTATGCTTCTGCTATTTAAAAGCAATTTTTTAAATTTTATAAACATGTTTCTTTTAAAAAAGTTGTCATAAAAAAAATATTAAGATTATATATTTTTAAAATCAAGCTTGGTATCCCAAATTCATTATAACATGTTTGGGTGTAAAGGGTGGAATGTGGTGTCCTCCCTTAATAACATTTTATTGGTGTTAAAATAGATTGAAAAGGGGAGAGGGGTGAGATTTGCAGAAAATACTTTTCCCTTCCGCTTGGGAATCCGCATGTGTGTCTCATATCGAGAGAAGGCACAGTTCTGTCACACCCGACCTGAGGCCACTCGACAAGCAGTTCTTTTAAAATATGAAATATTGTGCAATTAAAAAATCTAAAATAATGCAAGTTGTATGGTTTGTATGAATGATATAGAAGGTGATATATAATATAAAATAAAATCTTATTTTAAATTAGAGGTTTATTAATTTAGTTTTTATAAACACAGAACTTATACAATAAATGTTCTATATGACAGTAAATATTTAAAATTGATTACAAATTGTATTATTATTATTACTATTATTATTTGAAGTCCTCCACACAATGAAGCTATTTGTATTTCTTCAAAAGAGGTTGATAAATAAATTATATTTGTGTTACTATTTCTAGCTGGCAGCTTTAGTTAATTATAAACGTTGTACAATTTTGTAAAATAGTCTTACTTTGGGTTAGAGGCATCTTGCGACCCTCTAGTTGATATATCTTATGTTGATTTGATCCATTTAGTGCAATAACAAAAAAACAACAAAAAACAAAATATTTTTCTTATATATTGTCATTGCTACAAGCTTTGAATGAAAGTTAAAGTGCTTTGATAGATTATTTTTTAATGTGAGAGTTGTATATGTGCGCGTTTGAATATTTCTAGATATATTTTATAATTGTAGGCTTGCATTACTTTTTTTTTATTATGTAAAGATTGGTTCAGTATTATCTTTTAGACCATTATATATTTTTAAAAACTAAACCGTTTATTGAATCTAAAACGTTTTTGATTTTTCCTGTGCCAAAATGTTCTTAAGTAAATGTGTGGTTGTTGCATCTCAAATACAATACCATTATTATTTTTTTATACTTTAACTATAAGCTCTGTTGTGGTGAAGTTTTCTTTGTACAAACAAGGCAAAGTTCCCCGAATGACAAAACACGTTGAGTGCCATACCACTTTATTCTGGTTTCATGATAAATATAACATTTCCAAAATAAAAAAAATCCTTATTTTCACTTACAACTGGTGTGCAAGCTTAAAAAATTTTAATTTTTATCATACAAAATTTTAGTTTGAAATTATAAATTTATAGCTAAATAAAAGCTTTCATTGTCTGGATTCAATAGGCCCTTATTAAAAACGAATATCTGGAAAAAATTTAATATCTAAATATTGACATACTCAATAAAAATGTAACAAATGAAAGAAATAACTTTTTGTGTTTTTCACCACATTTTAGTTTTTTTTGGCAGAATGGTTGTTTACTTGTTAAGTGGGCAAAAAAATATGTTTGAAAGTCTCAAAAAAGTTTTTTTTACATCCTTTATAAATGTAAAGATGATTATAAAAATACACAAGTTGATTTATAGTATGATACACGCACAGATTGCTAAAAAGTGGTTTCCGGATTTGGAGTCTCGTTGGGCATGTTGACCTTTCTCATGGGGGTTCTGTACCTGCAACAAAAATCGTGGTTAGAGTAGTTTTGAAGAAAATGGATCATCATTCGCACCAGAGAAAAGATGGCCAGGCCACTTAATACACGGTTATATGTTGAAAGGAGGGACGCTAGGAATTTCATAAAAATAAATTTAACGAATCATTGGGAAATCTAACTTTAAACATTAATATCCTCTCTCTTTTCCCTGCTCTCTTATGAAAATTGGATTGTTTAACCACTGCACGTATTGCCTAGAGTTCAACTCATTCTGTTCTAAACCCTAAATACATAAGCTCACAACCTCTTTTTTTTTTGTTTTGTAATTATTATATACATAGGGAATTTACTAAAATCATTTAACCATTGGGTTTCCTCATTGGTAAACTGAGCTCACATTAAACAATTCCATTCTTCTATACTTCACTTGAATTTATCTGTCAAATCTAGGGAATTTTGTGAAAAAATATTGGCAGCTCCTCTGAAACTTAACCTCCCCTCCAGGCTTGGAATAAAGCTCCGCCAGTGGCTGGTACAGTCCTGACACAAATTTAGTCACCCCCGGAAACCGCTTCAAGCAATCTACACATCTGCGGCAAATGTACAATTCCTAACTTGAATTGGAATGTTACAAATAATCGTAATAGTTAAGAGATTTTATGATTATGGATTTTCTTTGTTCTGATTCTTAAATTTTAATCTCTGGATTTTTCGATTTCGCTTCCTCGACATTAACATTTTCAATCTCTTTTTCTTCATATTACTTCTCATTAAAAATATGTAATTTATATACTATACTGCAATGTATTTGCAAAAAAAAAAAAAACTAAATTTTTTTAAATAAAATAAAAAACTTAATGCATCCATGTTTGATTTGTGCATTATCACCAGAACACAAAGGAAATATTGAGTATGTTTACAATTTTCTGGGAGAAATTTAAAAAAATATGTCACAAAGAAAACTAAATCAAATTTTGAATCTTTCCATTTTGTTTGAATGTCATAGCTTTAAGATCGATTATTTTGATACCAGTAATAATCGAGGAATCGAATTTGACATCCTTAGAAATGATTCAACATATTCTTTTCCTTCTTGTATTTATAAAAAGTTTAAAACCATCATAATGATTATCACATAAATACTTTCACAATGAAAATATAACTTAGTTTTTTGAAATGTTGAGTTTTTAAAGCCTACTTTACCACGAATCAGCTGTTTAATGTAACCCTCACCATTACTTTTTCTTTCTCTCTAGGTAGCTTTATGTGGCTGTGGAGTTATAAATACTCCACAAACATTTTATTAGGACTTTTTTTTATATAATTTGTAAATATGATTTGTAAAATAACATTTAAAAAATGTGTGCTGATCAATTTTTTTATACCTGTCATTGTGTTATATTATAAATATATATATTGTATGTATATACATAGTTATTTACGTTTAAAAGAATTGTTCTCTTTATTAGTAGTAATAGTAGTACAGTCAACTCTCGATTCTACGACCCCGGGAATAGCGTCCCTCTCGAAGTAACGACCCTTTTTTGGGGAACCATGAAAAATGTGGGAAAAAAGGTTGAAAAGTTTAAGGAAATCGGCTGTAAAATGTGTTTGTTGCATTTATTTAGGTCGCTGCGTTGCAATTATCTTTGTGAGCGCTGTATTACTAGTAACTGGGGTGGGTCAGGTATAAAAAAAGACACCACCTCATCAATGCCAGCCAATATCACTTGACTCTGTCCACCCCCTCCCACAAGCAAGACAATGTTTCCACGCGCGCGACTGCCGCTACATCACGCGCGAGGCTTGCTTTTGCCATTGTTATTTCGATTCTCGATTTGGTTACTATTTTGGTTTGATTTTGTGAACAATTTTTCATGACCCATGCTATCGTTTAACATTGTTATTTTGATTTGGTTACGTTTTTGGTTGGATTTTGTGAACGATTTTTGATGACCCACGCTATTTAAAAAAAAATTTAATACAAACTTATAATTTTGATTAAATGAGTGAAAGGAGTACCTTCTTCAAGAAATAGGTAGGTTTTATTTTATTTACTTTTTCACATATTGTCTAAAAAATGCAATTTTTTCGTATGAAGGTCAGGGGTGGAACAAAATCTGTTAAAATTCCAATAACGACCCTTTTCCAGGGAACCGTGAAAGGTCGTAGAATCGAGAGTTGACTTTAGTAATAGTTGATGCCTGGGCGAGACTTCATTCAAAACACACATGTACCAACCCTCACCATGTAATATCTCGGTTATGACTATTTCTATTAGCTCTTGATGTTGCCGGCTGTGATATTTGGTTTTTTTTTTTTTACTTTTCTGATTTACAATGAACGGGCGGTGGGGGTATTATTGACGTTTGTGTAGATATAGCACCTTAGGAGCAATCAACTCTAAATGCTATGTTACAACTATGGGAGTGTCACACAGGATTTGAACTTAAATGAGCTGTACCCAGAGTTTTTTTTTACCATTGTGCTAACAGAAGGTTAAAAGAGCGCCGAGCGGCCAGATTCGATGACTAATGAAAGGAAATAAGGATAAGTAAGGCCCAAAAAGTCACTTAAAAAAAAGAGGAACATTTCACATAAATTTTCGGAGCACGTCAGACCCCTTTTACAATGAGAGAAAGAAAGCAATATTGACTGGACTACAACGGCCATTTTTTGAGCAAAGGCAACAGCGTTTTCTTGGAAGGATGGTAAACCACACATTTGGGAGGGGGATTTCCCCCTCCCCAAGCACCGGCAAAGTTACCCGACAATACGGCTGATGTTAGATGAGCGCTTACTAAAGCAGACATTTCCAAACAATCGTGCAATATGGCAACATAACTCGTTACCTCTCTCAACGGCTCGTACAGCTGGTAAGCAAAACCACTTGATTTCGCTCATTATTTTATATGAAATTGCTCTTTCTACAAAAATTATTTCCTACTCAAACTTATATAAGTGAATAAACATTAATGTTGATACATATATTTCTATTGTTGATGTCCTATTGGCTCCTTGGTTGCTTGGTAAGGACTCCATAAACAGTTTGTTGTATCAAGAAGTTAAAGATGATGTGAAAAACAGAAGGAACAGAGGAATAATTTTAATTTTTTACCGTCAATTTATTTTTGTCACAGTTTTAATGGTTTCACATGAGAAAGGTATTTTATTGGTTAGTCAAGTAGAAGCGAACTTATCTTTTAGTGACAGATTTAATCATAATTAATTAGTATGGTTTTGTAAAACTGTTTAGTCAGTAACGCGATACGGATGGGATCCTGAGCTAAGGTTCATGTTTATATAGTTTTCATGACAAATGGTTTTCCACTTTCCCTTCATGCAAAGGTGGGTACACTTCCTCTAAATTCAACCTTTTTAATCCCTAACACATTGGTGTCAATAGCACATAAGCGTATAACCTGAACGGATGGTAAAAAAAAATAATGTTGAATATCTGTCATGAGCATAGTGGGACTTAGACAAGAACTTTTTATCTTTATTTAAAATTAGAGAACTAAACCTATCCTATCTACTTGAGCGATTGCATAAACCTGAACAAGTAGTAAGATGCGGTACTAATAAAAATAATAATACTTGAGCGATATTTGATTTATTTTGGCAAAAAAGAGTTTTTTGCTATAAAAACTTAAAAAATACAGACCTTAACTTACATTACATTCTATCCCACTTTAAATGTGTAAAATCTTGTGAACTGGAAAGAAAATGTTCACATTGTTTGACCTTTACTTGATCCTGTTAGTATGTTAGATAAAACACAATTTTAGAATCTCTCTTTGTGGTTTTCTGAGGAGGTCTCGCCTGAGGTAATAAATAAATAAATATTAAAATTTTAAGTTTTATGACCTAAGAAATATTCATGGATTGTGCAATTGTAATCTTTGAACGCTTTGCATAAAAGTTTCTGAACTTGTGATACCTTGTCCAGTTTCTGGTAGAAGTTTTTGCAGGAGTCTCCCATTTCGCGGCCTTCACTTAGGACAATTTTTATGTTATTTTACTTTCCCTGGGTTTCCCTATTGTAAGTTGGATATAGCGGCATGTCTAAATACTTCACAGCTCTCACCCAACATGTTCTCGTTTTATTTCTGAAGTTCAGTTGCTGAAAGGTTTGGGGTTCCCTCTAAGTTTAGGTGCTGAAAGGTTTGGGGTTCCCGCTAAGTTAGGTACTGAAAGGTTTGGGGTTTCCTCTAAGTTTAGGTGCTGAAAGGTTTGGGGTTCCCTTTAAGTTTAAGTGCTGAAAGTTTGGGGTTCCCTCTAAGTTAGGTGCTGAAAGGTTTGGGGTTCCCTTTAAGTTTAGGTGCTGAAAGATTTGGGGTTCCCTATAAGTTGGGTACTGAAAGGTTTGGGGTTCCCTCTAAGTTAGGTACTTAAAGGTTTAGGGTTCCCTCTAAGTTAGGTGCTGAAAGATTTGGGGTTCCCTCTAAGTTAGGTGTTGAAAGGTTTGGGGTTCCCTCTAAGTTAGGTACTGAAAGGTTTGGGGTTTCCTCTAAGTTTAGGTGCTGAAAGGTTTGGGGTTCCCTCTAAGTTAGGTGCTGAAAGGTTTGGGGTTCCCTCTAAGTTAGGTGCTGAAAGGTTTGGGGTTCCCTCTAAGTTAGGTGCTGAAAGGTTTGGGGTTCCCTTTAAGTTTAGGTGCTGAAAGATTTGGGGTTCCCTATAAGTTAGGTACTGAAAGGTTTGGGGTTCCCTCTAAGTTTAGGTATTGAAAGGTTTGGGGTTCCCTCTAAGTTTAGGTATTGAAAGGTTTGATTGAGTTTCATCCAAGTTGGTTGCCGAGAGGTTCAAGCGAGCGCTCTCTAAGTTCAGCTACTGATACTCTTCTATTTGTTTTAAGTCCTTGTTAAAAGAATAGTTAATAACAAAACTTCTTTGTTGAACAATAGTTCATAACAACTTCTTTTTCTGGTATGTTTTCTTAGTTTAAGATCAACAGGAATATTGGAATGAGCTGTTTCTTAACCAATTTCCCTTTTTGTTTCCTCGTTTAGGAATTTGTGTTGCACGTTTCCCACTCCCTCCTAATGAGTTCCAATGGAATTAAACCTAAGTCGAGGGATTGAGTGTAGCGATCCATTTTCTCTTTTTTATCGTGGCAGCATTGTAAGTGTAAACTTTGTTCTTATTTTCATTGTAAAAGCCATATTGCGTTTGTTTCTTTTTATATGTTTCAACCCACGTTTCCTAGGCATTATTCCAGATAAAACAAAACATTCTGTTAGTTACCGTTCAAATGTGTCTCGGACCTAGTTTGTGTTGAATTCTGGGTCTTTAATAACTAGCTGAAATTATATATTTATAATTCTATCTAAAACAAAACAACATACTATACATCATGCTAGACATTAAATATATCATTTTAAAATTTCTTTGCTTGCCTTGAACATTATTCAGTCTTATAAAGTTTTTTAAAATTAACAAAATAAAACCCTCAAAGAAAATTTATTTTAAAATATGCCACGAACCTGGAAGCAAACAATATATATTCACAAAATATTTAAAAATACAACTTCCAGCTTTCACAGAAATGGACAAAGTTTTACTTTAAAACAAAAATATAAAGGTTGGTTCACAATCCAATTTCATATAAAAATTAAATATACCTACACTTTCTCTTTTTGTAATAAAAAAAAGATAAGGAATACTTTAATTTTATTTGATCTTAAATTATTATTATTTTTTAATGTGTGTGTTTGATACAAAGTGCTAGAAAGAGCACGCGTGTAACTAATGCGGTTCTCTCTCTCATACACAACCCTGGATGTATTGTAACACTATGTTGTGCGCTGCCCATACCTATATAAACATGTGTGTGTGTTTTTTAGAGGAGTCAATTTACATTTACTTAGTAAAATAATCAAGTAATAACCAATATAACGGCATGATAACTGATGTAGTTTGGATAAGCAGTTCCCGAATAAAATTGAACTGATAGCGCTCTGTGATAGTTTGTGTCTTTTGAACTAGGGAACATAGTTTTAAAGCAATTAACTTGTATTGGTGCTGCCACTGAGAATGTTTGTACAAAAGTATATACATATATATATAAATAAATAAATATACAAAATACATTATATAAATCCATAGTATTGCTAACAAGACCCTCTATTTTTAACCTATTTTTGTCCTAATTTAAAAAAAATCTTTTGCTTTATAAAATATTTAATTTGAACATGGAAAATGTCACCTTGTTTATTGGCGACACTTTTTGCATCCAAGGGGGAGCGATTTATTTTCAAAGTTCACTTCTGTGTGTGTTTTCCGAGGTGTCTGGCCGCATCGATCAAATGTTGCGAGGAGAGCGCCCAAGTTTTGGGAGAATGGCTGCACATATTAATTGTAAATTATTATTGAAATAAATAAAAATGTTTGGGAACTGCTTGCTAAACTTACATCGAAACGTTTGTACTTTTTTGTTGTTGTGTTTGTTCAGTACACAACCCTGGTGACCAATATCTCGTGTTGAGATATTAAATTATGCCATTGTTTTAAAGGAGTATGTGAAATCTCTCAACAAATTCACACAACTTGGGAACCCAATGAGTTATCTGGGGAAGCGTTTATTCCCTTTAGTGATTTTGTTATTTTTCATAAGCAAGCTAATTATTGTAATTTACTTTCCATCCACCCCAACCAATTTGATAGGTAACGGAGTTCAACTCCTTACAAGCCAGCCGCATTGTGATAGACTTTACTGATTAATGATTTATCATATTATTCACTTTTTTTACTTTTAACATACCTACTGTATTTTCTGTTATTAGCAGGTCTACCAGCGGTTTGTGCTGGTAACTTGTTGGGTTTGTCGCTCGAGTGCATCATGACTTAACCTGAACTCACAACTTGATTGAATCTCTTGGCAATAAAAATTAATGACATGACAAGTTTGTACATTTATAATAGTATCTTATTTGATAATGGTATTTTGTATAATATTTTACGAGCTTATTCTTTGAGGGACCTTTTTATGTTGGGGTAAGGGTGGGGTTGGAGAAATAGAATACTTTTTTGTCTCTAATAAAAGAAATGATTGCCATTTATGTGGATATTGTTCTTGCGTGTCAAATACACATTTTAAAATATATTGTGATGTTTTAAATAAGTTTTGAATGTTTATACAGAAAATGACTCTTATAGTGTCCCTCAAAGAATGTCATTCATTAAAGAGAGTCACATATCGGTATGGTAACCAATATTTTCTTTATGTACCTCTTATAAGACAATGTTGCATCAAGTATCACATTGTCTTAGGGCTGCGTTGTCACTCAAATTGTCACACTACACACGTTGGTTGCTTTTAATCATTGTAATCAAATGTCTCCAAAGTTGTCAACTTTTTTCCTTACTTTCTTATGATTCGTCGAGATTAAATGAATAGTCTTAATTTATATTTTGAAAAAATTCGAATTAACTTGAAATGAGCCATGTGCATGGCTGGCTACAATTTGGCAAAACATGTTCATGCTTTGGTTAAAAAATAACTTTACATCCAACATTCAACTAGAAATTTGTATTTGTTTATGAAAAGGAAATGATTCAAGGTTGACAACATTAGAAATCTCTTGGTTGGTTTTTTTTATATGATGTTCCTAGACTTGCACGATGATATTGACCGTTCCATGTTGGTAGAATATAATAAGACTACGCACAGAATCAAAGTCTGAAAACAAGGCGGGAGCGCTATCAACGTCTACAGGGAGAGACGACTTCCATTTATACAATTGTTTGATATCGTTGCCCTTACTGCGGTTCACACACACAACTGTGTGCAAATGCAGTTTATTGCTATGCACTGCAAGTTTGTGTTAAAAGTATCCTGTATGTGTCGAATGATATACAGCATCACACTATAAACAATTTTGACATGATAATACAGATCTCTATACTGTAGATTATGAAAGGACAAAAGACAGATGTATTTTTCTGCGGTTTTAAATAATGCCAACTCTATATTTACAGAAATACTGACAATCCACAATTTACGATGATCGATGACATAGAAAGGAATGACTTTAAACTTCGAAAGATATAAAAATAAATCCAGCCAGGAAAGTGTCAAGATATTAATTAATTAACTAAAACAGTTGAACAATATTGTCTCATCTTGCCATGCTCTGTTGTCGCACCATCAAATGCTGTGAGACTGAAAAGAGTTTTTTTTTAAATGTTTGTTATGAAAAAAATACCTTTAAAAGTGGTTCAAGTGTTTGATTATTTAATATTATTAAAAATGTGATTACTTAAGTTATCTTGCTTGTGTGTGCTGCTAACACTTAAAATAACAAAGCTTAAAATGATGAAACTTAAGAGCAATTTCTTTTATTTAAAGTGTTAGCTTTAAATTTTTAATAAAATCATCCTTTTTTTTTTACATCACAAAATTAAATACATAGATATTTAAAAGTATTTGCTCAAAAGCACAAATACTTAAAATTGATAATTCATTACAACAAAATTATTATTACTATAGAGTTAAATTTGTTATACGATAAATAGTCTGTGTGTAGATTTACCCTCAAGATTGTGTTATATCGTTATTTCAATTAAGTTATAAAGTAGTCTTGTAAAGACAATTCTTTTAGCTATTTAGAGAAATGAATATAAAAAAATTGTTTATTTAATTGTAAAAATAAATATTTTTTGTAAACTTAATTTTTTGTCTCTACATCTTTTGATCTTATTGTACAACATACGAAGTATACAAACATAGTCACCCGCTTACAAGCGGCGGGAACATTCGAGTCCAGTGAAGTGCTTACAAACCGTTCCTATTATGAAACGCAAAATAATAATTATTATAATAATGAAGTCGGTTTGGGGTGAAAATAAGCAAAAAATTATTTAACCGTTGGTAAATATTGTCACTTTAAATCTGTGTTTTTAAAAAATAAACTATAACCAGACACTATTTGGTATAAAGGTGCCCAGTGACAGTTATATTTGAATGTACAGTGATGGAACATACCTTTGTTAAAAATATTTTACATCTATTACTGTTTACAGCCTATGACCTCTGTCAGTTTTTTTTTATTAAAGTCATAAATATTTTCCACTATCAGCTTGCTAGACCTGTTGTAGCTTCATATGCCTTATACTCTAACTTAAGGCCTAGTAGAGAGCCGTTAATTCATCACTGTGAAAGGGTAAACCCACATCTTACAAACGATACATTTTTCGGCTATGCCAGGAATCGAACCTGGGACCCTTAACTCAGTAGCCAGATATGCTGCCGACTGAGCTAAGGTGTTGAATTGTTAAAAATATGTCTGCTATAAATACAGTAGTCCCCATGGCTTCTTTGGTGCTGACTGACGACTTTGAAACGTTACCAGACCAAATTATGTATCTCTACGCCGAACCATATGATCTGCAAAACCGTGTGTTTAACAGCTGTCACTTCTGACAGTCAAAATTTAGGTATATACCTAAATGTTGACTGTCAGAAGTCAGCTGTAAGCTGGGAGTCAGCACCAAAGAAGCCATGGGGCTACTGTACAAGTCTTGGGAGGGAAGGAGACAATAAGTGTTGAATATTGTCTTAACGCTTTTTACTTATCTTTTTTATACCCTCACCCCTCCCCCAACTAACACCAATCAAACCTTTATTCTGACCTCGTCCAATTGTTGTTATGTTACTTTTCACATCGATAGTGAATATTTCATTTCATAGGGAAGCTTTTGTGACCCTAAAAGAGGGACTCAGATTTAATAACCCTCAGAATCCATTTTAAATCTTGAATATAAATTATTTCAAAGAATTTTATAGTAAAACTTTATTATTTTCATTTATAGCTTAATTGCACAAACAGACAAGTATTTGAAAAATTAACAGCCTTTTTAAAATTACTTGTATTTTCATCATTGTACATATTCGGAATTTATCTATAAGTATACTTGGGTGCTACTTACTGGGCATCTTTCTATCGTCTTGTTACCCTCACATAATAAACTTTGTTCCCCCCCCCCCCTAAAGGTCTAAGTTCACCAGCGACACAGACTAACAGCTTGTTCTTTCTAGGTTTTCTCACAAACACATATTTACTATCAGCGGTCACATTTTTAGCATACAATTAAACTTTTCATGTCAATATTAAAAAAACTACTGTATTTGTCTGTTTTTGGTAATCATTATATTTCAAAACTTTTAAGGAAAAAAAAAAAGTAGTTTTTAAATTAGTCTTGTAATATTGTTCTTAATATTTACAAGGTCCTACATGAAGTAACATGAGCATTTGTTTAAAATTTGGATTATTTGAAAGCCCCCCCCCCCTCCCCCCCCATAGCATTTGAGCTGCAATTATTAAAATGTTGAGCATTTGTTCAAATATTTTGGTATGTTTACATTAGTGTTTAAAGCAATTTTACTCGGTTAGTTTTGAATAGGCTGTGAAATATAAAAGTTTTTTCATTTCAAAGGCAGAGTTTTGTTTGTAAATATTTAATTGACTAGAGCAGCGGTTCCAAAACTATGGGCCGCAACCCACAGGTGGGTCGCGGAATGACCTGTCAGGCCTACAAAAATATATTGATTATTCTATCTGCTATAAAAATATAACGAACACATGCTACTACTTTAAAAGAGAAAAAAAGATGAAAAAATATAAAATAAACAACTAGGTACATGAAAAACAGTGTTTTATTAAACAGTCAGCTCCATATTCTCATCTCTCTCTAATATCAGTTACTCTGTGCTCTGGATACACTTCCCTGTCAGATGGTGTCTGCCCACGCTCTGTCATTTCAATTTAAAACCCTTTCACTCTTATTTGAAAATTTTAGTTTTTTTTATACATCAATAAATGTATTTTTCCTTAAGTACTAAAAAATAATTATTTGTTTTATGATTATTCCACTTTCACATTAGGATTACCAATCACAGTCTTTTCGTGTACATACTTTGAACCAAAGTTCACCTTTTTTGACATGATAAATATCGATTATACAGAAGGGTAAATATACATAATAGGCAGGTCGCGGAAATTTTTTAAACTTTAATTTTAAGGTGGGTCCCGTATCAATAAAGTTTAGGAACCGCTGGACTGGAGGACAGAGTTAATTTTTTGACATTGTCCCTTATAATATTTAAAAGATAGGTGATAAAATGTAATATAACTTTAAAACTTGTCTTAAATTGACAAACAAAATCTCAGTGGAAGAGTATTTTTAATCATAAAAATTAAGCATTTACTAAAAAGTACTAGACGTTATAAAAATTGATTTGCTACATTTAGTAGAGTGATTTTTACTATTAATTCGTGTCTCTACAAACTGATACAATATGGTTATCCACAGGCTCTGTCCTGATAGCTGAATTAAGTGAAAAATTACAACCTGGGCACAGGAAATGAACCCGGGGTCTTTGGCTTTGCGCACTAGGATGGTTCATTGTTATGCAAAGCCGAGGTTTCCTGGTTCAATTTCATGTACAGGTTGTCATTTTTCACTTAGTTGAATGTTTTATACTATTTTCCGACAGTTGTATCGCAACATTTCACAAGAAAGCTCTAAAAATTATTTAATTCCAGAATAACGACTCCAACAAAACTTGTAAATTTGTTTGAAAGACGTATGAAAGAAACGTTTTCAAAGCTCATGTCACTTTTCTTTAGTCGGATCTCTTCCTCACACTTTCACAATTATTTGATTGTCACCAACTCGTGAACTTCTTGTTTTATCGTAAAAAGAAGAATCAGTTATTATTAAATAAAATATATATGTGCTATGTAGTTGACAAGAAAAATAAATTTTTTAAACATATTGTTCTCACTGCCAACGTGATAAGTTTTAATTATTATTGTTAGTAAGATAATTATGTGCACAAAGTTTAACCCACAATAGAACTTCCATTGTAACACTTGGTTTTACACTGAAATCTTTCATGAGGGAATATTGCGTGACTGTAGACTTGGCAATATTTAACGAGATTAACCTATTGTTCGCAAAAGTTTTAGTTTTTTTTGATATTATTTCAATTCCAGGGATGAAAATTTTAATGAAAAAAGTATGATCATTGAATCACTATAAAATAAGTAAGCTCGATGTTTTATGAGAGAACAGAAAACTTATTTTCAATCACTTAAACAATAAGAGTGATTTCATACTCTACAATTTATTAACTTGTAATTGTTTAAGTGAAGTGGAAATTGTTTATATCATCGAGAGCTGAAAGCACATTTTAAAAACCAGTTTTGACTGCCATGGGCAGTTTTAGCTAAATAGGTTCTAACCTCTTCGTCAAATAGAAAGTATATACTGTTAGTGATGGTGAAAGCTGGTTTCAAAATGTTTTTTTTTGGTAACGTTTTGCGACTCCAGCATGGGGAAAAAAAGTGCACGCTTCCACCTTTAAATCATTTAGCCCAGTGCTTTATTACAAATAAGTTTTAATTGTAAAATAACTATCACAACTAGTTGAAAAAGAAAATATATTGTTTTAATTCTGATTACTTTTAGAAATAGATGGAGCCGTTAATAAATCAAAAATATTGTGACACAAACCTTTTTTTTACTGCTTTATCATGCTAAGTCTCAACAATTAATTAACGTGTTATTTTTTCTTTTAAAAATGAATCTAGTTAATTAAATTGCATACCAAAAAGAAAAGGGAATGATTCCCCCAATTTTTCTTATGAATTTATATTGCTTTGCTTTCCTTTTTTTTTTTAAATAACTTTTCCCACAAGCTAGCTATTTCATGAATTGTTGTGCATGCCATTGGTGAATGAGTGTCAACGTTTCAGTTTAAAATCAAGTAGTTGAGTAGTTTTTGTGTCCATCCCGTTCTTTATTTTTGTAATTTGTTGATTGCATACTAACTCACTGTTACTATACTCTTGTTTTTTGCAAGAATTATTGCACTGTTATTGTACAACTGTTCTGTTTCTAAACCCCAAGCTGATTCAACAAACAATAAAAAATATTGAAGACTTGTACATAATAAAATATAGTGCTTTTGACATTTATTTCTCACCTTCCTCATTTTCCTTTTTCGGGCAGAGCTATTGTGAGGGGATGTTGTTTCTTCAACATTTATATCCTGGCAGTCATAAAAAAAATTATTAGCTTTAATAAATTCAATCAGGGGCGTTACCAAATATATTTGAAATATATCTGAAATTAGAAAAATTTACAAATGACATTGTGACAAGGGTAACATTGGGATCACCGGAATACCACCCACCTAAAAGGGGGGTGGGTGTCTCCGCCGGGAAAATGGTAAGATTTGAGGCGATAATTGGACCTTGAATCAACGTTTTGGACAACTTTATTTTTAAAGCTATTTGTAAATGATGGATTTTCTTAAGTTGAAAGTGTTACTTGTTTTGAGATTCACCATCATTGTGTGTTGGAAATCTAACAAGTCTAAGCTGTTAAAATCATCAGGCTTTATCAAGTGATCAACTTAAAAACATTACCTAACCTTCTTAAGGCGAGTAGTAGTAGCCTTAAAACTAGTAGGCATTGACAACTAAATTCGTGTGCGGTAAAGAACCTAAAGGCTAAAGTACTATGGTACAGAGTAATGCTAGAACACAGTTTACTAATTGAGTAACAAGCTGAATTAGGTGAGGGGTCACCTACAGGCTGTTCATACAGATTAAATCGTGTGTGGTGAGGTGTTTGTAAATACTCAGACCAACCTTTAAATTATTTTATTGATTTTCTTCTGATCGAGTGCCGCAGGAGGGATGTATTCCTTAACATATCTGACTCAACGTTTGCGACACCAAGCAATGTAGTCAAATATGTATGAGGAGAGAACTATAATAGCCGTCAATGCTTTTTGTTGTTCATTTGATAATGCTGGAGTTAACTTCCTCAGGATAATTTAACTGAAGTGAAAACCTTCTTGTTTTCCAGAACAAAACTATTTAAAAAATGTTTCCACTCGCAGCATCTCTAGTGACGGTCCAACTTTATGGATGTTTTTAGATGAATTAGCAAATCGACTTTGAGCAAACTGATTTTATTCTGTATAACTTTCTTTATATTAACAATACCTTAAGCCTCATCAATAATCTTCTGTTAAACCCTCCTTCAAACACCTCATTTCATAAAGTCTACCCACTTTGTTTTACAAAACAAGTTTTACAAAACAAGTTTTACAAAACAAGTTTTACAAAGGTAGTTTAAAGTAGGCTATATTTGTTTATACACATTTTTTTAATGCCAACTTGACAAAATCACAGGACACAACATATTAATTGTAAAAGTATCACATGTAGCTGGCAGGGGGAAGTGTGATGGCCCCGTGTCCTGACAGTGTGGTGGGCAGGTTCGTGACCCCTCGGATCCAAGTACCCCTCTGGCAGCAGAAACACTCCACGTTGTTGAGGGCCCTCATGTACACTGTGGTCACACCCCCAAGGATCATGATCTGGGTCCCCACGTAAGCTACAGCGTGACCATGTCGGGGGATGGCCATCTCGGAATAGAGCTTCCACTCCTTGTCGTGGTCGTCCCACACGTCGATGGCGCTGACGCTAGTCGTCGTCCTGTCTTTTTCAGAGAAACGACCGGCTCCTCCGATCAGATACAAAGTGTCGTTCATCGGGAAGAGCTTCCCAAACACCCTGGGGAACCTGATGTCTTTGTGGGACAGCCAAAGGTTCTGCCTCATGTCATAGCATTCAACCTTATTGGACAGATGCGTGTTCTTTGACGCTGTCATGCCCCCCACTACCCAGATAACATCGTGAAATTTAGCGACGGCGGCCCCCATTCGGCCTGTCTTGAGAGAACATACCTCCTCCCACGACCCGGTCGCAGGATCGAACCTCTCCACAGAGTCCAGGATCATTCCCTTCCTATCCTGACCACCTATAGCGTACAGCTTCCCGTTACTCACGACCAGCCCAAAGTTCTTCCTCGGCGTGATCATCCCCGACTCGCTGAACCACGAGCGGGTGACGGGCTCAAAGCTCCACACGGTGCTCACCACAACTGACTTTCCGCGGACGTCGTCATCGCGAGGATCCGCCCCTCCAACGAGAAAGACGCGCCCTTTAAGGAAGGCGACGCTGTGGTGGTGCCGCGGTTCTGGAAGCTCACCGACGTGTTCCCAGACGTTGGTCTCGGGATGGTACCGGTAGATGTCCTTACCCGTGTTCCGTCCGAACCCATACTCTGAGTGAGGGTCTATGCCCCCAAACACCAACACGGACTCGCGATCCATCAGGAACAATGACCCCTCCGCGTTGTAGTTCTTGTTGGAAGGGCCGAGGATGCTCGTGCTCAGCCGCGTCGTTTGAGGGTGGAGCGGCGAGGGATAGAGGGTCTTGGCGGTGTCCGGGAAGGATGTAGTGTACTCGCCTTTAAGTGGAAACTCCGTGGACGGTGGTTGCGTCATGTTGACGTTGTACACGTTTATAACCTTCTCCTTCTGCTTTTGCCTGATGTCTAAGCTGTCCCGCGGTTGTGGCTCCCCTCTGTTTCTGTCCAGAGGGTCATTGTCGTAGTTCTGAATATCAACCTCCTCTTCCACCTCACTAAGATTACGGCTGTCGTGGTACTCTCTTATCATCTTTCTGGTGGGGATAGGAGGTGTGGGTAGCTCCACCGACGGAGGAGGCGTTTTTTGTGAATTATGGTAACCAAAGGATACACTATGGGGTTGTTCCGGTGTGGTGGTCGGTTGTGGTGGATAACTGGGGGTGGATGATTGTACTATAATACTTGGCCGGTCGTATTTCAAGTCAGGTAGTCCGCTCAGTATCGGCTGATAGCTCGTCGACTGGCGTTGACTCGATACGGCTGTGACGTCATCTCCTAGACTGAAACCTATCCTCTGTTGTGGTTTTGAAGGCTTGGTATCTTGACCATTCACACGGCGAGAGATACCCCGATATTCCTCCAGTGCCTTTAGGAACTCTTTGTACGTTACATAGGTTATATCGTCCCCAATCCAGTTTCTGGACGTCGGTTCCTCTAGCCCTAAGATGTCCTTGTAGTGGGTATAGTCCTGTGTTCGAGTACCGCATTTACTCTTCATTATGGCATAGCTTATTCCTTTGTCCAACATTTGACGCACCTCCGGAAACTCAAGGATTTTGATGAACTCAGGGTTCTCTGGGTTGTGCCGAATGTCGACAAGCTGCCAAGGGTTAGCGAGCCCAAAACGCACACAGCGCATCACCTTGACCGTGTGCTGTCGCCTCTCCTTCCAATCGTGCATGAGCCACCTGACCCCCGACATAAACACTTCTATCTCACAGTGGACCGAGATGTAACTAGATCCCAGGATCTGGACCAGATCTTCCACCGTGAGATCCAGAAAGTTCTTGGAACTCACCAGAATAAGGAAGAACTTCATGATCCGAGGTAGCATCATCGACGTCACGTCCACATTACCATTCTTCCTCGCGTTCATAAAGAGGAGGAAGGCCGTGTCCTCGGAAAATATGTCCTCACTGTCTATGAAAGCCCAACACTGATCTTCCAGCTCCTTGACCCCTAGGTACCTAGCAGCTTTGAATACCTCCAGGATGTTGTCACGTCGCAGCAGTTTGTAACTGTCCGTTTCCGGGTATTTCATCCAGTCGTAGATAGTAGGGAATGCTCTCTCTGTGACTTCATCCTCCGGCAACACGACCTCCTTCGCATCCATCTGGTCGAAATACTTGGAGTAGCACTGAAGCACCAGTAGATGACAAAGGAAGTCCTTGTTCCCGACACGCACTCGGCAGTCGGGTTTCACATGGTTCATGATCCGATGATGAAGAAGTTTGTAGAGGTCCTTCTTCTCAGGGAGCTGGGCTCGCGACCAGTCGATGGGCTCGGAAGATATCGCCACAGTATCTGTATCCTCTTCAGACTCGCTACTGGTGCTGGTAGCACTAGTAGGAGTTGAATCGTTCTTTTCCACCACGCTGACTGGCATAGCGGTGACCGAACGGGACCCTTGTGTCAGGGACATGAACGAAGTCACCGGTTTGGGTCCATCCAGACTTTTCACGTCTATCTTGGTGTGTATGGGATCCGCTACAAGCACGCTGACCTTCTTGGATTCGAAAACTACTTGGTTTGGGGTCACCTTCAAGTTTCCACTGGGCGTGCCAGTGAAAGGGAATGCTGACTTCATTACGCTATTACAACCACCGTAAGGGGACACGTTCTTCATACGTTGACAGGTACCGCTGTTGTTATTCTCGATGTACGTGTTGTGCGCCATCGTATAAATGTGCCGCGCTTTTCTCCGGGTGAACAGTTTCACTTGCCTTTCCATAAATTCTGCGCACGTGTGGGTCTTTTGAGTTACTGAGGAGTGCGACGGTTTGGGTTCAACGTTTCTAACCTCATTCGGAATAAGAGCCTCGCAAGGTTTTGTACAAGACAAAGTGTTATTCGGATCTTCGAGTGGTGGTCGTTGAGGCTGGGCGGTTTCGTATATGTTTAGTTTTTGTTGTGAGCTGCGATCAAACGTTTCATTCAATTCTGAGAAACGGAAACTTTGAACGCTTGATGGTCTCGCAAGACGTTTCGAATTTAATGTAGTTTTGGACAAACGTCGCCTTCTATGTTTATTACCCGATGAGTGAGGTTTTATATAAGGGACATCTTCAGGCGAAAAAGCGTGGACCGTTTTAGAAGCATCGTTCTGTAATCTGGGATGATTAGGAGAAGTGCAGTCTAACCTGAGATTTAGGATGTCCAGTTCTGAACTTGAGGTATCAGATTCTGTATAGCATTCTGATTCTTCTGTCTCCAAATTAGTTTCTGATTTGTATGTTTTGAACGACTTTTGCATGATATGGTTGAATGCAACTTAATCTGACATGACTCATGTAGAGAAAACTCGGCGGGAATTTTAGGGCGACTAAACATAATCAAGATTAGAGACAAAATTTGAATGGATAAAGTACAAGTCGTGAGTGTTGCACTCGATGAAGAAGAAGAAACAAATAAAACTAACACTGTTGTGGGTGAGCCACGAACCTAACTGCGTCAAAACTTTTACGCAAAAGTAAACTACATAGATTAATAAATCCGTAGTAATAGGAATGTTATACACGAGAAACTACTGCTTCTAAAGTGTTCAATCCCGCAAGAGATAATGTAATAAGTTATAAAACAAAAATAAATTTAAAATAAGCTTATGATTTAAAAAAATTAATACGCGCTATCTATGGTTTTTCCGATCTTCTTATTTAATTATATTAATACTTTATAACATGTTTTATTGCACTACAGAACAATAAATTTTTCTTGCGGTAAACAGTGACTGGACCATTATCTAAGAACTAAAGTGAAAAATAACGTCTAATAGATTATGATTTGTAATTTGATTGATTAATCACTCAACTGAAGTACGGTCAGTCATTATCTAAACATTGCCTGATGTGACGTCATCCTCCCAATCATTTGTTATCTTGTAGTTTACAGTAACAATGACTTGTCAAGCAAAGAACGCGGCAGTAGGCCTAAAGTCATAATTCCATTCCTGTAGCTAGTCCTGTACTTTCTCTTCATTCTCCCCTCATACCATCAAGTCATCTGCAACATAATGGCTTTCATTGTTTCCTACCCAAGTTTTCCTCTCACTTTATTAATGACCATTACCATTACAAGTAATAGGGGTGAAAGGGCACTCCCCTTCCCTGCTTCTCCCCATTCTTTATTTAGAACCAAAAACCTTAAGTAATAAACACAAAACTGGTTGCCCTAAAGTGATTTGGTGTAAAAATTAATCTCACCAAAAGTCATTTGGCCTGAAATAAATGTTGAATAAAAAAAAGTTGACGCTGTTAATTGTTAACCAAAATTCACTCGGCCTAAAAAAAATTTCACCAAAAGTCATCAACAGTTCTCGTATGACAAAGTCATACTTAGAAAGTAAAATAATAATGAGAGAAATACGCCTTAGCTTTCACTAATTAATTTTTTGTAATGAATGGCCTATGAACGGCAAGTTACACAAAACAAGGAAGAGTTAAGTCTAAGCCTAGGTATAAAAACTACGCATATAATTGCCTTGTGGTCCGTTAGAAATAGATTCCAAACTATCAGACTACTCAGATTACTCTGTCTACAAAGTCCTGATCCTAAAGTTCTTATATTTCGTAAAAGTGTACTCAACTTTAACTTTCTAAGGACTAGTTGACACAGATCATGAATAAAAAGAACTTAATGCAAAGCATTGCCATAATAAGTTGCATCCCCATGATACGGACTGCTAAGGACTATTCATCACAGCGAAGTAAATATGTGCACCCGCATCTAAATAAAGCACCAATGGCCACGAAAGGATCCATTGCTTTGGAAACAAAACAAAACGAAAATGTAGTTTCATGGAGATATTTCCAAAAAGGTTTCTCAAAATTTAAAAAGACAGAAGCATGGCATCTGAGCAACAGTTTTCTGAAAAATACCAAGTTCTCAGAAAGAGTGGCGTCGCTTTGTTAAGATAAAATCATCATCATCATCATCAACAAGTTTCCAGCCTGTTTCCGGGTCAGTTTAGTAAAATGCCTCCGTTTTCCTTTATCCTTCCACCATTTTCCCTCCTTTAATTACTTTCATACTTCTCTCATTTGTGCATTTTATGTTATCTGCTTCTCCCATCTCTTTCTTGGACTTCCTTGCGGTCTTTTTCCTACATATTTCATTTCCATATTATTTTGGCATCCTATCCTTCTCCATCCTAATTACATACTCATACCATCTCAGTATTACTGCCTAAACTATCTCATATACTCCTTGTACCCTCATTCTTACCCAGATAACTTCATTCCCAATCTTGTTTCTCCTCGTGACAGCTAACATGCTCCTCACAAACTTCATTCCCATAGCCTCCACTTTCCTAGTCTCTCTTAGAGCTTAATGCAACAACTTGACTAAGTGGCTGCTTTGTAGACACTAGCGTGGGTTTGCTTACCCAATCATAGGTTAAAAGTTGGAGCGATAGTGTGCTTGGGACAACACTATCGGCCCTTTATCCTCTTCCTTATCAATACCATAACGTCACACTTCGCAATGCTAAATTTTATTCCACGCTCACTTCCTCATTATATTCCTGTACTTCTTCTTCCTTATCCTCCCATACCATAAATTCATCAGCAAACATAATGGATTTCATTCTTTCCTCCCCGAATTTTCCTACCACTTTATTAATGATAATTTCCATTAAAAATAGTAGTGGTGATGGGGCACTCCACTGCTTCACTCAATTTTTTAAAATTTGGAACCAATCTGTCCTCCCACTCTCTGTCTCAACACACCTGTTATCCTCATACATGCTTTTCACTTTAATTACAACTTCTATTTCCATTTCAGCCTCCTCCATCGCTTTCCAAACTGGGTTTCTATCTATGATATCATACACCTTCTCCACATCCATAAATACCATTATCCAAGTCTTTCTTAAAGTCATACCTTCTTTCCATAAACTGCTGTATGACAAAGTTCAAGTCTATTGTAGTTCTCTGTTCCCTAAATCCGTTCTGTTCCTCTCTCCGCCTTCCTTTCATTCTATTTCTTATTCTTTTTTCCAGTATCTTATTATACATTTTTTAACAGTGGTACATGAGTCTTATACCAATATCATTTGTACAGATCGTCCTATTGTCTTCCTTAAAAACATATATTACAACTCCCTTCTTCCCGTACCTTGTTTGCTTTCCTAATCACTCTCAGCACCCTGCATAGCCATTGTATACTTGCTTCATCTGCAGCTCTTATCATTACCAGTCAGTTTGCCCTCACTGAGTGCTTTTCCTTGTTTCATCCTTTTTAATGAGTCCTCCACCTCTTCTGGGTTGACTTAATATTATTTAACGTATTCTATTGTTCCATTTCTCGGGATTCTTTATCAAAGTTAATTTTGTTTTATTCTGTAGAGCTTTTAAATTTGTTGTAAATTATTTTTTATGTATTTTTCTTTTTAAGAAATTAATAATGATAGTAATTAAAATAACTGGAACTTTTTTTATCTAATAGGAACCAAAACCTTAAAAATTATACTGGAAGAACCAGAAAAAGAACCAGAACCTATAAATATTTCGGTTCACCTCCCTGGTAAATAAATTTACTGTGGTTTAATAATCTACCTTTCCTTATTCTATAAAATGAGGTGATTTTCCATGTAATATTTTTACTTCACCATGCAAAAAATAATTTATGAACACTTTCCTAGTAAATCACTGTTTACTGTGTTAGAGTTTCTTCGACAGTAATCTAGATTAAGGTGGATAGTTTGAAATAATCGTAAGTAATTTATGGGCCCCCCTCATATGCAAACTAATTATACATGGGCGAACTGGAACTTTTATTCCTAGACAGACAACTGCTAGAGCCCCTTTGTTGGTTAATATACAGGTTGTTTCAAAGAGAATGACCCAGTGATAGGACGAACCTAACTTGAAATGCTACAGAACTGGTTCTATCCACAACTTCATGAAGACTCAGACAATTTCATCTTCCAATAAGACGGAGCACCGCCACACTGGCACAAAAATGTGCGGCGTTTCCAAAATGACACCCTGTCTCGACGCTGGATAGGTCGCACGGGACCTCGAGACACGGCCTTAACACTCTTGGGCTCCAAGATCTCCAGACATGACACCATGCAACTTTTCCTTATGGGGATACTTTAAGGAACGTGTTTTTATTCCACTGTTAGCTCGTGACATTGATGAGCTTAAAAACAGGATAGCAGAAGAATTAGCTTCAATCCAAGACACCTTGCGAAGTGATTGGGATGGATTTAGCTATTGTCTTGATGTCATCTGTGCGGCTGGTAGAGGGCACATAGAGCATTTGTAATTTTGAAACTTTATGAGTTTGTGAGTATTTTGCACTTTGTTCCATTTGTGTAAAGTAGTTTCTTCAATAAATATAACAAATGAATCTATAGACATCTTAAAGAGGTGAGTAAACACCAAAGCATATCATATTCAAATATATCTGTTTTAATTATGTTATTTAGGATCTGTTATTATTTTTATAAGAATTTGTGATATAGATGTATTTTACTATATTTTCTTGTCAACAGCATGGCAAGCGTATATGAATTTATCCGACATCATCCAATGGGAAAAGCAATGCGTTAAAGTATTTTATTCATAACTATGATAATATTAATCCTCGTAGCGGGAGAGTGAAAAACTACCCCAGGTCCAAGACAGCACTCTCTCAGTATACTAAACTGCATTCTTTTTGAAACAACCTGTATATCGGCAACATCTTTATGATCTGGACAGATACTACTTAACTACTAAAGTCCTTACTGGCAGACCGTAACAATTTTTCACCTTTTTATCCACATCTAACATTACTTTTCTGGATGTGGACATCCCACTCCATCAGGGTCACCTAAAATAACTGTGGATAACCACTCACAACAATAGCTCCCCTACCACAGCTGCCACATAATGAGCACTCAGAAATCACTCGCGCATAGTCTATTCATAAAGCAAAAATAATGTGTTCTGACAACGATGATCTTTCAAAATACAATCAAAAACTGCAACTTGCTTTTATCAAGAGGCCACTCCAAAACACAGGTGTGTAGTCAAATAGACATAACTCAAAACAGTGGGCCCACATTATCAACAATAACGAGCAACATCGTCCCTTTGGTAACTACATACCACCTCAGACTCCTCAAACGGAACCTCTTGATAATAGGTTTCTCCATACTTTAATCCTCCACCCCTACACAAAACATCTTCACAGAAGCCTCTAATAACCTATACACAACCTGCCAATTTATGGAGAATACTTGTAAAACCCAAACTTCCAGACCCAACTTTTCAACCCAAACAAATCTCAGGTTCATTCCCACTGCAAACCTGCAACGTACACAAACCAACAATTTCATTCCTCGGTAACACAACTAAAATATATTACCCTATAAAAAGCCACGATACACATGATTCTAAAAACCTTATCTACCAATTGGAACGCAACCAGTGCCAAGGACAGTGCCTTGGTCTCTCAACAAAAACACTAAGATAATAAATGGTCATCAACATGACATAAAAATGAAAAATAAGCCATTAACATCAAATGCTGAAACTCATTATCTGGACTTGAATCTGTGTTACACCACCAAGGTGCTCAACTCCCTCAACAAATGAATCTGCAACCCTTCACAGCTAGAGATATGGGAACTAGCCCATTATATCAACAAATCCAGACAAGCCCTTAACATCAACCTTAGGTGAATTTCACTCCTTACTACCAGCACAATTATTACTATGATTTAACGTCATATTAATAATAATAATAATTTCAATTTCCTTTATTATAGTGCTGGCCAACAGTTGTAAGACCTATAACAGGCCAGCACTGAACAGTACACAAGTACCTTACAAATATATACCATTACATGAAAAAACAATATAAACAATAATAGCTGAATAATTATATATACTGATAAATAGTTATGAAAAGGCACAGCCTTTTAACAATAAAACTTGGAATTCCATTTGTCCCGGCACATCTAGAAGAACTCAATTTTTTTATAGCACTAGCAACATCTAAGGGTGTAATGTGGCAAGGATACAAGGGCGCACTAGTTTCAATAATGGGGCAGGGTAAGACAGGAAGGTCTGAATTATAAAAGGAATGAAAGTAGCTCCCAAACTCATTAGCAATTAATAAAGGATCCACTATAATCTCGACATTAATTTCCAGGTTAGACGGGGAAACTTTATTCGCACGATTATTTTTTTCAAATTTTCAAAATTTCTTGGGTTTGCATCTAATACTATTTTATATTAAGTTCATCCAATTGGCTCTCTCTATAATCCAAGTGGTTTTAACTAATTTGTGAAAGTGAGAAAAATGTGAATTATTTGTTTGGTTAAACTTTTTGATAACATTGTTTTTTTTTACTAATATAGTATTAAAGAGTAGAAGAAAACCAATTTGGATATTTGGATGAATTAAGAATAGTAATTTGAGGAATATGCATTTTGATTTTCCTTTGGACTAAATTGTTAAAATTATCTACAGCCAAATTAACATACGTGGTAGAATAAACACAAGACCAATCAGCAGTGGCCAGGTCATTGTAAAGATTAAGCTAATCATCTGCATAGTCAATATATGTGGTGGGGGTGTCATTAATTTTAGTAGCAATACGTACGTCAAGTGAAATCAATATGGGTGGATGAGCTTAATCAATATTCACTAGTGATTGAGAGATATGAATTACTAGGAGGTGGTGAAAATGAGCAAAAACAAGGTCAAGGTTAGTGTCATTTATCAGCTTCATTAAGTTGTTCTAATCCTAATATGTTGGTCAAAGCAAGAAGTTGAGTAGTGTTTAATTTAATGTAGAAATGTGAAATGAAATAAGCATGATATTTCCAATCAATTTTGGGGCAGTTAAAATCACCAAGTAGTATTATTCAATAGGGGTGGTTAGCCAAAGCACCTTCAAGAAATTTAAAGTAATATTTAAATGCTTCGACTGTTATTTGGAGAGCAAGATATATGTTCCCAATTATCAATTTTGGCGATCAAATGTTGGAATTTCAATCCAGATATACATTCCATATTATTCTCTAGGTCAGTTCTCCTGGCCACACCATAAATAGAATCATTAATAACAGAAATGAGAACACCATCCATCACTCCGTGAGACAGTAGCTTCATCATATAATGTCAGATCTATACATTATAGTTAAGGGGAAAGTAATTTTCATTAACAAACTCATTAGAGAACCAAGTTTCAAAAAAACAAATAATAGAAAATTCATTCAAAGTAAATAATTCCCTTGCTTTGGTTCGTAGACCACCAACATTTTGATAATATAGTTTTTTATTTTTTTTATTTAGCACAGCGTCTTACTACCCATTTGGGTTGTACGCTTTAAGTACTAATTACTATAATGGATTAGGAATTGGGAAGGTTGAACTAAAGGAAGTGAACCCGCATTTGCGTGGAGGGAGAGTGGAAAACCATTTTGGAAAAACCACCCCCAGTTCACCCGACCGAGATTCGAACCTCGATCTCCCTGTCCTCAGCGGTTGAGCTCAACACGACAAGTGCGTTAGCCAACTACGCCACAGAGGCGGGTGATATAATATAGTAGAATATCACTATTATTCACTGGGAGATGGGTTGGGAGGTATCCTCCAGACCTCCATCGATGGTCACGAGTGAGGTTTGAGTTGACTGCTCTTGAGAGCCAAGGTCAGATGCAACAGCAGCCTCTACGGGGGCAGACACACAGGGGGATTCCTCACAGATTATCTGCTCCGGCAGCAACTGCCCATAGTAAGGTGCAATGAGACAGTCAGACGGCCAAATATCACCATTGTTTATCACGGGAAAATCATTTTCTTTGACAGAAATATGGGAGGAGGAATATGAGTTAAATTTAGTTTTTAATTTTGAACGGACAAAGTAATCAAGAGTTAGTTCCTTAGTCAAATAAGATTTAATGGCCAGGGAAGATATTCCAGGAGAAAAACAAGTAACGAATAGAGATAATAATAATAATAATACTACAGTATATAATACGATTATAAGTTTATTTATCTTTATTTAATACAGTGCTGCCATCTACACATTGAAATCATAATTAAAAACAATCAGCTGTTGAAAGTCAGCCTTGCCGGCCAACCAAGAGCATCAGTCTACTCTCTTGACCTGTAGAAACTGTGTTACAGTGAAAGCTTGTCTTTAAAAATGTGTATGTGTTTATTAATGTTTTATTTAAACATTTCCATTCCAGTATCACTAAAGTAAGTGTACTGGCTTAACTCATAATTCAAACCATGAATAATTTACTTCCAAAATTAAGTGCACAATGTGTTTTTTTAAATATATGTTACCATATTTTATTTTACAAATTTTCATCCAATTATATTAAATACAATATACACTTTTGGGATGATTCTACACACTTCAAGGATATTTCTGCAGGAATCACAACATGATCTGTGATCTTAACCACAATATTAGCCTTGTGGGTAACATTGCCTTATCGACAATACTATCAATGAGGCATCATTGCCTTATCCGCGACAATATCCTTATACTCCTCTGGTGTTTTCACAAGTGCCTGTTAAGGAAAGCGAAGCTGTCTGAGCGCCGGTGCACCACAAGGTCCATGAAGCTCATGGCGAGAAGCAGAGTGAGACTCACGAGTGCCTGTTAAGGAAAGCGAAGCTGTCTGAGCGCCGGTGCACCACAAGGTCCATGAAGCTCATGGCGAGCAGCAGAGTGAGACTCACGAGTGCCTGTTAAGGAAAGCGAAGCCGTCTGAGCGCCGGTGCACCACAAGGTCCATGAAGCTCATGGTGAGCAGCAGAGTGAGACTCACGAGTGCCTGTTAAGGAAAGCGAAGCTGTCTGAGCGCCGGTGCACCACAAGGTCCATGAAGCTCATGGCGAGCAGCAGAGCGAGACACAAGAGCTCCTTGTCCACAGACTCATGAGTCAAGTATTCCTTTTTCAAGCTCTCGGGGAACGTGACTGGGGTAAAGTGAGTGAGGGCCCCTTGGCAGGTCAGGATATCTTGCACCATGGACTGCGCGGAGACCCTCTCTGACCCCACTATTGTTTGGAACAGGCGGGCGGTTACTCGTGACCTGAGGTAGTAGACCTTGTGGAGGTGTGTGAGAGACCACTCAGAGGGTGACGGGTCACCAGGACTTTGATCAAAATTGACTAGAACAAACATATTAATATTCCTGATCTTATGAATGTTTGCCCTAAAAAGAAAAATACACAAAGACTTTAATTACATACATACCTAATCATGCTGTTCCCTTTAAGGGATAGCCAAGAAACTGTGCATATGGCTAAAACAAAAAACTAACTCCATACTTAGCCCATCCTCACTAACTTTCTCCACACTTCCCAATTCTTGCACACTCCCTTCGCTTCAACAACATACATAAACCGATTCACACATGCTCTTTTATTCTTAAAACTCTAATGTTACTCTTTTTCATACGTTCACCTACAACATTTATCCACGTCTTACATGGCCTACCCCTTCCGTTTGATCCACACTCTTTTCCAGCATATATTTGCTTCATCACTCAATCCACAATCATCCTCTCACATGCCAAAACCAATGTAATATGTTTATTTCACAATTACCTCTTTGATTCCCTTTCAAACACTCCTTCAGCACCCATTCATTAATGACTTTGTCCATATTAGTTTTTCCACATGCATTTCTTAGATATTTAATTCCAGCCACATTCATATTATGGCTCTTGTGTTTCTCCAGACAAACTTTATCAAAACTAGAATAATATAAAACAATTATAAGTTCTGATGAAATTTTGGTTTATTTTGAACCCATTAAATTTATTTTTAACACCACAGACTCTTGTTGACTTTATAAGCCTTTCTTTCCCTCTGTCATAGCTTTGCTTAGCTAACCAATGAAGCTGTATTATAATTTGGGGCGATTGTTTATATTTTACAAGATAGCAGGTCTTTATTTTTTTTTATCTAGACATGGGAGGAGTATGTTGGTTATATTAATGTTCAAAAAGAGTACTCGATCGGCAAATGAAACCATTTGATAAGTATTTGCTGATGACTTAACTATCTTACGTGTTTTTTAATATATATATATATATATATATA
>CABEEJ010000704.1:147906-172989 GCA_901482245.1 Timema douglasi | reverse complement strand
CCCCCCCCCCCCTGGTCCTGATGAAACTACCTGAAGTAGACTAGAAAAGCTATCTCAATCGCATCAGAGATATTATGGTGCACAATACATCTGTAATCAAAACTGTCCCAACCAAGTTTAACCTAACCTTTCATGTGTGAATATATAGAACTTTTGTTTTAAAAATATTTTACGAGAAGAAATTGAAGCGTAAATATAGCCTAGTAGAATAGGAATCTATACAGTGTATAATTTTAATTTATTTATTACTATTTTATGTCCCAGAGAGCCATGTGGCTCTATTATAGGAACTGTATACAATATATTTGGTTAGGCACATTAATTATGAATCGATACAATAGGTAACTTACTTGGAATTCTAAAAAAAAAAATACTTAGGAATATTTATAATTAGCCTGTTAAGTTAACAAAATAGGCTTTATAGCAAGTGATCAATTTTCAATAAAACATAACAAATTTAAAAAGAATGACTAGGCTACTTATTTAACAATAACTAATCAATTATTTGAAGCAGCAATATATTTTGACAATTATATGCACCAGGCAGATCAACAAGTAGGCCCCTACCTAGTAGTAATTATAACATACAATAATACATAATCATATCAATTAGGTTACAAGTACACATAAACCTTCAAATAAAATATTAAAAAAATTGGTCTTTTTAGTTTTATTTAAGTTTAAGTTATTTTTTGGTTACATATTTGGTTATGACCAGGCATATTGCTTTATTTCATATTTGAACAAGTTTATTTTTTGTATGGTTTTTAGATTTTCAGGTAGTGTTTTATAGTATTTGATAATTTATGACTTTGTACAATTGCAACCATATTTAAGATATTTATTGCAATTCATGTGTAGATTCCCTGCTGTTCTTGTGTTGTGGCTATGGTGATTATTGTTGTGTGTAAAAATTGTATTATTGTGTACTAATTTCCAGTAAAATTTAAAAGCAAATATGACAGAAGATAGTTTTATACTAACAAATAAAGGCAAAATGTTACTAGATTTTAAAGTAGTATCATATTGAAAGTTGAATAATATTCTAAGAGTCCTTTTTTGCATTCTTCTAATTCATTTACAGTTTTCTTTCTACATCTTTCCCATATTACATTCATGTACTGAAAATGAGTACTGTATATACCATGACATAATATATACTGCTCAGTAGTTTTCTGGGAACAATGTAATAATAGTGTGATAATATTCTAATGACTGAAGTTATTCTCTTTTTTTATAACTTATTATCAATTTATTCACTCCATGTCATGTTATGGTATGGTCAATAATTAGCACTAAGTATCTCACACTAGTTACTCTATTGATGATGGTATTGCCTAATTTTATAGCATTGCTGGGAAAAGGCTTATGGCTGGACATGTGTATGATCATATAATTTGTTTTTGGCAAGTTAATAAGTAGCTAATTTTTGGTAAACCATGATGATAAGAGTATTTAGGTCATCTTGCATTTTAGTTAGTATTAATAAAAATAATAATAATAGCACCGCGTCTTACTACCCGTTCGGGTTATACGCTTTTAAGTACTAATTACGCTAATGGATTAGGAATTGGGAAGGTTGAATTAGAGGAAGTGAGCCCGCATTTGCGTGGAGAGAGAGAGAGTGGAAAACCATTTAGGAAAAAAAAAAAACCTCAGTTTACCCGACCGAGATTCAAACCTCGATCTCCCCGTCCTCAGCAGTCGAGCTCAACACGACAAGCACGTTAGCCAACTACGCCACCGAGGCGGGTTAGTTAGTATTGAGTCTATAGTTTTTCCAGTATAAAATAAGTTAGTGTCATCAGCAAATAACGTTATATTTCCATTTAAATTTAACTGTCCAATATCGTTTAATGAGAAATAATAGTGGACCCATGACTGAGCCTTGAGACACACTGTAGTCAATAAGATTTTCTTAGCTTTTTTTATTTTTTAGGCTAACAAACTGTTTTCTGTTCCTCAGGTAGCTATGAAACCATTTCAGTGTTTACCATGAATCCCCGCTTTTTCCAGTTTGTATAGTAAAGGGAGATCGACTATTGTATCGAAGGCCTTTTTTAGATCTATAAATAGACCTCTCGCAAGATTTTCCTCATCTAGAGTTTTCTCTAATCGTGTAACTATGTCGACTGATGCATTTAGTGTGCTAGCATTTGCTCTAAAGCAATATTGGTATTTGTAAAAGTATGAGCACAAATTCAAGTACTCTACCATTTTCTTTTTAACTATTTTTTCCTAATATTTTAGACATGTTCAGTAGAATAGATATGGGTCTATAATTTCTCAGATAATCTTTACTTCCACTTTTAACAATAGGTACAACTCGTGATATTTGGAGCAGATCTGGTACTATCCCAGTACTTAAGATAACTTGCATTGATAATTTACACTATTGCATGGCTAAGTGTATCCTAACACCGTTTGAGAAATATGTTTATGATCCCATCAGGTGTAGATGTTATTTTCGTTCTTAAAACTCAAAATTATATTTTGCACTTCAATTTCTGTGATTGATCATAGGAAAAACGAATTTGAGCACATTAACTGTAGCTGTTTTGATTGACATATTTGTGATACTTTCCACCAATATTCTACCTATATATGTAAAGTAACTATTACATTCATTATATATGTCATTAGGTGCCATCAGTGGTTTGTCATTAACAGATAACGATTTGCATTCTAGTTCGACAGTTTTTGTTTTGTTTCTCACAACTTCACTTATTTTCCATGAATACCTACTGTTTGTAGTGTAAATAAGATCTGTGAGGATGTTCGTGAATATTGTGCAACACAATATTTTAAGAATACAAGAATTTAATGAAAGATAAGCCTATGTTGTTGATGTATGAAAGGTTATGTTTTGTTTGTTTGGAATAGTTTATAATAATAATAATGATAATGGATGATAATGATAATAATTAATAATAATTATAGCATATTACAATACTTTTGGTGTCATGTTGTAACATTTATTTGAATATCATGTTCTTGTTTGAGTTTTATAAAAAAAATTTAAACAATGTACAATTTTTCACAGTATTCATCTTTTTTTCATAAGAAATTTGCTTTAGTTGTTGTGTTGTAGATGTTTAAAAATATAAAATTTATCATTCTATGATATATGCAAAAATTAAAGAACCTCGCCCACAGTGCGCACTATTCCAAAATAATTGTTTGCTGCACTTATGCTAGTAAGAGTTGGAGTTAAAACTAATACCATTTCGACCTTCTAAACATTTAATAATATTCTTAGAACTTACGGTACATAACAAAGAAGATTTTCTAGAATTAAACGAATACAATATAGTGTGCATCATTTAACATCTGCTGAATTATCTGGTAATCTTTCAAATGTCAAATTTAACTACTTATAGCCAACTGAAAGGATAGAAGGGCAAAGCTTACACATTTACCAGAAAATTATAAGCCTCAAAGTTCACAATTCAAACACACTAAAATACAAAATTATGTGTTTTAATAGTTAGCTGTAAGGCCTACAGTTTTCTGGTGTCTCCGGTGCAACCCCACTCTATTATCTATGAGAGCAACTTCGTTCACTAGGCTGATCCGCGCTGCATTCTTTGATCCACAGCCCCGTGGCTTCTAGTTCTTTGGTGCTGACTTATTGACAATCAACATTTAGGTATATACAGTAGCCCTACCACTTCATTGGTGATGACTGACAGCTTTGAAAAGTTACCAGACCAAATTATATATCCCTACGCCGAACCATATGATCTGCAAAAACAGGTGTTTAGCATCTGTCACTACTGGCAGACAAAATTTAGGTATATTTCTAAATGTTGACTGTCAGATGTCAGCTGTTAGCTGTCAGTCAGCACCAAAGAAGCCACGGGGCTACTGTACATACATTTTGACCGTCAGAAGTGAAAGCTGCTAAACACAGGTTTTTGCAGATCATTTGGTTCGGTGTAGGGATACATAATATGGTCTGGTAGCTTTTCAAAGCCCTTAGTCAGCACCAAAGAAGCCGTGGGGCTTTGTATATAATAAAACTGGATGCATATCTGTGGCCGGAATTATTGAGCCATCGTCTGCATAGCATTGTATAAGAAAGAGAGAAACTTTCAAGTATTTCTTTCTCTCATACACACATCCAAGGCAATGTGGCATTTTGACATCGTTCGCTAATTTGATTGAATTTATGGGGTAAATCAATGTATGAATAGTTAAATGAAATAAATGTGTTAATGAAAGGTTTGAAGAGCATGACAAAATTCCAAGCCCTTGAGTTTTTTCTTAAAATATGTTAATGTAAGTAGGCTAATATATTGAATGATTTTTGAAGGAAGCTCGTTTTGGAAAGCTTTATCTCATACCAGAATCCTTCCATTTAGTTGAATTTAGGTAGTATAAAACACCGTCAAGAAGGAAATTTATACTTTCTTTCTAGATGGCTGTTCATTCTGCCAAAATACTACCACATAGAATTCTGGTAAGAAATAAAGCATTCCAGAGCAGGATTTTTTTTTTACCAAAATAAGGGTACCGGTATAGTAAATATGATAATTTCTACAAGCCTATAAGCTAAATGATCGTGAAACGTAAGAATTCTACACAAAATATGACGCCTAAATAAATGTAATAAAAACTATAGGTAACTTGTTTCATCATAGTCAAACTTTCTGAAAGCAATATACAAGATGTGAGCCAACTTTGAAAAAATTATAATAAAATAATACTTTTTACAAGCCTATAACCTAAATGATTGTTTGAACGTAAGAGAACTACACAAAGTTTGTCATTCAAAGAAATATAATCAAGTTTTAAGACTAGTAGCTCATTTCATTATATTGATCAACGTTTCAATACACCTTAATATGGTTTCTGGAACCAATATACAAACTAATAGCAACTTTAAACATATTGTAGTCATGGCAGAATGTAAACAACATGGATGATAGCTACATATTAAAATATATTAAAGATTGTATTCGTATTTGTACATTATTAACTGTAATACTGAAGCATATCCTGTTATGTAAGGGTTTATTCAGCCAAGTGTCGTATAATAACTAACTATTTTCAAACAATAACACTTTAATTCATCAGAGATATATTTACGCACAATAAAGCATGTGACAAATTTTAGCGTCACGCTTTGATCCTTTGCAAGGGGTGTGTTTATGTCCATCCAATATATTATAAAAATCACTGGCTGCATCGCATCAGTGGAGTTTTAGTTCATGAGCTGCGACAGTTACAAAACTGAGCGTGTTGTGACTGCATGTAAAATTGGATAGCTCTGATGAGGAAATTGCTCTATTTCAGCTATTGTTTGAAAACGAGAGAAAACAAAAAATAAAAGGAAGCATAAGCTATGGAAACATAATATAATAAGGTTTGAAGATAAATATATTTGTATAATTTAATACTTTTTTTTAAAGATAATTTTCTCGACGACGAAAAGTTTTTTTTTAGCATTTTAGAATAACGTAGAATAAATATTTTGAATTACTTAAAATGTTGCGTGTGTTGCAAATAACTAGGTTACGTGAACCGATTAGACCAAAATAACAACTTGCTGTTTGGTTAAGGCTAGAAAGATAATTATAAAAATATAGTTTTAAAATATAAAAAAAGTTAAATACGATTGTGTGGACCATTTTTTTTATGTATTGAACGTTAACTTGGATTTTCTTAGGTTAAGTTACAATTACAAGTATTATGTTTATTATAATTGAACAAACATTAAAACGTTTTATAAAAATTTCAATTATTTTGAATAAAGGCTATTGATGTTATTCGGACCCAGTTAAAAGATAAAAAATTCACCCAATGCATATTTATATTTAGAAGGAATTTTAACAGCCATTTATACAGAGTAATGTTGTCTGAGTTTAACACACATGAACTAAAGAAAATTCTGTAATATGCTTATGAATATGATTTATCCATGACAATTGATGTACAGCACAAGTCATATATAAATGATCTAATGTTTCAGGAACATCACAAACCACACAATGTGAAGACGGAACCTTGACCATAATATAAAGTCGATATTTTGTGTAGACATGCCCGAGCAGAAGGTGGTTTAAAGTACAAATAAAGTCACAAGTGCCCTTAACTGCCAAAAACCACGGTGAAGCTAATTTGTACCACAAACCTCGTGGTGCCATCTTTCCTTCTGCTGGCATGTGGTCTCCCACCATTTGACCCATATATAATGAATTCTGAGTTTTACTTTCAGCATAAAAATCGCTGTACGGTAGCAGGATCTGCTAGTCAACAGAAAGTAAATTTACACTAGATTCCAATATATCAGCTCTATTATTACCCATGGTACCCGCATTACTAGGAATCCAATGATACACCAATGCGTAACCCTTAGCCCGAAGAGAGGTTCTATCGTTGAGTATTTTAATTATTATTGGATGTGATGGAGGCCATGAAAAGACGCTTATAGACTCCAAGGCGCATCGGGAGTCGCATAGCACCACTACTGGCTGAGGACATAAAGATAATACATATTTCAACGCCTGCAGGGTAGCGAATATTTCCTGTAAATAATGACGCGTCGGAATGTAGTCTATATGTCTGACCGAAATTAATATTCATATTATAAAAAACCACACCCATTAGGGCTAGCTCGCCTCCCTTTCTAGCACCATCTGTAAATATATATATGTATATGTTCCATATTTACTTCATATACATTATTGCATTTATCGTCTGCTCAATGGAAGATTAACACTTTTTACTCCTGATTCCGGAATAGATTCCACCACTGGCAGGTCCCAAAGTGAATCATGCCTCTAGTGACACATTGGACAGGATAAAGGAGAGAACAAATTTACTGATACAGCTCATTCAACTCCAAAAATATATCCACCAATTACAGCATTCTTCCTGTCATTAGGAAGGTTCGAAATCCCATATATATGTGTATAGGGTATATATGAGATTTCGAACGTTCCTAATGACTGGAAGTCCCATATACATGGGATTTCAAATGTTCCTGATGACTGTAAGAATGCTGTAATTGTTCCTTTGTACAATGGCAAAGTTAGCAAGAGTGAATGTAAGACTTATAAGGCAATCATTAGTTTGTTGAGTAGGCTATTCCAGGCCAAGTTGTTGAGAAAGTTTTAATTGAGAGGATGCGTGAAAAAACTGGGAACAAGATTTGGAGTGTGCAATGTGGTTTCATCTCAGGTAGAGGTTGTATGAACCAGATATTTGATGATATATACATCCCTTAAATTAAAATGCTCTAAGTAGCTTTGTTGCCAGGGCTTATGATAAAGAGAGTGAAAGGGATTGGTCGGGGGTGGGTAAAAGGGTAGAGGGGAAGGAACTGACACGCAACCCCCTTCAAACAAAAGTAGTACTTACCATTAATCTCCACCAATATGACAGCATGAGACGGTGTTATTGTATTTCTTGATGCTATCATCAGATGTTCACTTACAGAGCTCCCAATCATATTTGACTCAGAGGGCAAAAGTTAAGAACACAGGAACCTCGTTCTCTATGAACAATATATTTTTAAGTGACTGGTATCATAATGCACATATATATCTTGATCTTCCTTACTTCTTAAGTGTGCCCTATTTGAAGCCCTTTTGACCAGACAATTATGGGGGTAGTTCCTACGAATAGTGTCATCAAACAACGCCCGGGTGATACCCACGGCATATTGATTGATGTAGGTCAAGTTTGACGTGACAATGTTATATTTCACGTGAATATTAACACCGCAATTGTTTCACTGGAAATTGCCCCCTTTGGCCTCGTACATGGCTTAAGGTGTGAAGTTGATTTTTTCTCGCCTTTTGTCTTACAAGGCAAGGTAGTCTACCCTGGCTCAGCAGTTTATGTCTACACTTGTGGGTTGAGTCTCACCACTTGAAACCAATCGGTGTAGTTGACTCTCTCCGACGTCCCGTCAATGTTGAAAATTGACCGTAGTATCACTCCAGCCTCAACTTTGTCCATCAGAAACTTAGTGCCTCGATGTGAAAATTATCTGTGATAAGCACCTGATCGTAGCTGAGCTTGCCGTGGGAGGTTATGGTGACGCCTTGGGTTGATTCACGGATCTGGTGTTGCACCATTAGATTGATGTATGACGTCTAGGATGCTGAGATCAACAAAGGGGATAGTCCTGGCACCGGTCACGAGCTGAATATCATAGATATGATATTCTATGTAAGAACCCCCCAATTGTGTTCTGTAGAACGACCTGATGTCGTGTACCCCCACTTGACCCATCTCACCAGGTGTAGAAATAGACCCAAGTTCCTTACTCTCATAAGCTGGGCTTTGCTCAGAAAATGGAAGGTACACAACTTCAAATTGTTTAGTGAATCTTCCCTCTACTTTAACTGTAAGAATACTTTTTGTGCCCCAAATAAACCATGACTATGGCCTAGTTTGCTGCTAGTAAACGTACTCATGGGGGTACACCTACTTCTCTTTGAGTAAGACCGTCTGCCATTTCATGAAGATTGTAGCAAACGTTTTATTATTCTATTTTGGTCTCTTAGAGTTAAGTACTTAATGTTTCCCGTCATTTTTAAATACGCGTTGCTCTTTGAAACGGTATTTCACCTTGCAACTCTTTTTTCATATACTGACACTTTTTATTTCATTCATTGTATCGAAATTAATATAATTAAATAAAGTTTAAAATGTTTGGAACATCAAATAATCTATTATTAGCTACGAGTTTTAGCAATCTTCTTCACGTCACTATTTCAATATTATGCCATTGCCAGCCCCACATACATCAACATTCAACACACGGTGCCTACGAAGACCCTATCGGTATCTAAAACACCAGCGTACAAACAATATGGCCTAATCATAAAAACATATTTAAATTTGGTAGTTGAGTCCATGAAATAAACATCAAAAAGGTATTTTTTTTATGAAATATATATTAAAAAGGTATATCTTTATTCAATAATTAACTGAAATATATATTTGTTTGTTACTCACATCCAGTTTAGAGTCATTTAAATATTTCCATTTTAAGCATATTAATTATTTTATAACATACATTTAAACTAAATACATAAACAATTATTTAAGGCATAAGCACAGCTTATATACATGATTTAAGTAATAAAATATTATTTTTATCCATAATTTTTTCATTCGACCTAAGATAATAAATTTTCTGAAACTAATGACGTCAGAGATGACGTCACAACAATAGTATAGTTGCAGTAATGACCACACCATTCTTGCTTACGCTATGAGTTCCAGTTTTACTCATGGTTCTACTTAACTCGAGTGTTTGTGAATGTTTGGTGTTGTTTGTGTATTATTTTTGGTAAGTTAAATTTATAATATATCAATATTTCACTAAACAATGTTTATATAAATAAAATGCCTATATGTGTTTAAATCCATACTGTTTACTAGGCAATGGTAATATATTTTTTAGGTTAAACATTTCAGTATATTCTACTTTTCGACAATTTTTTGCTTTAAATGATTTGATCTCAATTCACACACTTCCATTTAAGTTTTTTATTTTGATAAAGTTTTGACTGGAAGCGTGAGTATTAACTGCATTGGAATATTAAGCAAATATACTATTTATTTCGAGTGGAATTCAACAAACTTAACGACGCATTCTTTCGAATATGATTTTGTATTACCCTAATGAATTTCCAAACAAACCGGGTGTCCAAACCTGGGTCACTGCTCTCGTCGAAACCAGGCGCAACTACCCGATCTTCATTTTTGTTCATGAATCAAATGCTAACAAAACAAATCTAATTATTTTTTGCAGCGATATGTTTTTTTTATCAATCTTACTTATTTTAAATGGATGTATGTACATGCATTTCCTCCACAATTGTGTTTATGCTATGAAATCGCGAATTAATTCGAAATCATCGACGTATAAGTAAACCGTTTACTATTGATTTTTCTTATTTTTTCAAACTTTGATTGAATATAATTACTATATAATTGATATAGAATAACATTAGTTACGACAACTCAGCTCGCTCTTTATCTTTTGTCATTAGGTGAATTGACGCTCGAGTCAAACAAAACAACCACGGTTTGCTTTGGCGCGGTGTCTCCATGGTAGTTTACGTCCATTTAGGTGTTGTAGTCAGCATTGATCCTAACAAGGCAATAGTTTTTAACTCGGACCACGAACATTGCTTTTATTCTGGGATATTTCGCGACATCCCAGTAGAAAATAGTCCTCTTTTATTTTGGAGCTGGTAGGATATTCGTCATTTTTCTTAGAAATAGGCCTACACTACTTGAATAATATGGCAACTATTCAGTTTCTATCGTTTCGAGTCATAATAGTTCTTTCAAGCTAAGACAAATTTACACGGACTGATCCAAGGTACACGAGATGAGGGCGAATCTCAAGAATTTGTTTGGGAAGAGGGTTATATACTAGAAATGCACCCAATCGAGCCTGAACCCCGATATCTCAGGTCAGACCCTACAATTGACTTGAATTCCCAGTTAGCTTTAAAATACTTTAATTACGTTTGTGGTTAAAAGAGTCTCCAGTTTATCTTTTCCCGTGTTGCGACTTGCGAAAGTAGGCGAGGTAAAAGTTTTGCAGTGTTCACTAGAATGGTTTTATGCACGGGGCATTTGCCGCCCGTCAAAAGAACAAATGAATGGGAGAGGATAAATTGTATCGATGCTGCTAATGCCTTTGTGTTGGAGCGTGGAAGATGGATCCGTGCGTAATCTATTTTGCATATCGTCACATTACGTTGAAAAGACGGAAAAGAAAACTTTGCAAGATTTGAAGATGGGGTATTTTGAAATTTCTAAAAAAAGATACGACAGGGACACGTTTAAAAAAACTATTTTTGAATGGTAAAACACATCACACACTTTTTATTGCTGGTTTTGTACTCCTCCGGTGATTCCCAAATTGTTTTATTTTTTTGACCTCATCTATAAAACGATCAGTTCATTATCAAAATCATCCATTTTATTTTTATATAAATGAGAAAAAATATCAATTATTCAATTGACACAATAATCCCACTTGTAACCCTCCACGCAACTTGACCAATATTGTCTACTAGGCAGCGGTTGGCCGCACTGTTGTCAAGAAGACGGACTGCAGACAAGCGGCGCGTTTACATATGGTCTGTTCATAGTAGGAATTGTTTTCTGAAAGGCCTTTTTCCCTATCAAAAATCTATTATATATTAGGATATTGGTAGGAAAAAAGACCTTTCAGAGAGGGAATGGAGTATAAATGGACCCATAAGATGTCATATATTTAGAATATTTTGCGCGACTTTTCCAATGCGCTACTCTTGCAGTAGACTAGATTGCCGATGACGGGGAGTTCAAGGTTTGAATCTCGGTCGGGTCTACCGGTACGTAAGTTTTCCCCAAAATGGTTTTCCACACTCACTCCGCGCATTTGCGGGTACACTTCATCTAAATATAACCTTCCTAATACTTAAAACCATCAGCTTAATTAGTACATAAGTGTGTAACCTGAACGGGTAGTAAGACGCGGAGTTAAAAGAAAGTACCTCTTCGTTTACCTTTCTTGGTTCCACTATGGCCTAGCTTATAAGATAAGCCCACATCCAGTATATCAGTTCAAAGACGACACACAGCGCCTGACTTGTGTACTAGGCTAATTTTGGGCTGGACCTTTATATGTAATATAGTCATTTTATCATACTTAATAAATACGCAATACAAAACAAAATACAATACAATAAAATGTTTTAAAATGTGTTTTTATTTACAACAAAGAAGAATGTTAGTTTTCTGCTGTGGTTGTAACATTTATATATTATACAATATATACTACCGGCCATATTATTAGGGATATAATAGTAATACTAATTTCACGCAAAAACGTACTTTTTAAATCATTTACCCATTGCCGTCTAGGTCAACTCGGACCGTTTGCAACACAGAACCGCGTAGAGTGCAGCACCCTCGCTTTTTTTGCACCAAAAGTATGCGGGCTCAGATTGGTATCATAATGTATTTGGTAATACCTTGGTTATCATCGATATTGCACGATACGTCGTATCGATACGATTGCACGATACGATATTGCACGTACGTCGTACCAACGACTGATAGTATTTCATAAAGAAAGTATTGTAATCGTGGAGATTTTTACAGTTTACAGTTTATATGTGGACACAAACTAAAAAAACAACAAATTCTGCTGTAACTGAGGATACAGCATAAAAGGTTTGGTAGATTCCATTCATACTCTATATTTAAATCTTTATGCTCATAACCTTGAGAAAAAATAGGTGATTTTGAGTCTAGCTTTAAAATTAAGGGTAGTTTAATAGTGGCTTTTTGAAAATTTGAAATTTTTCCTAAGTTTATGATTTGCTTAAAAATCTGAGGAGTATTTCTCACATGACTGTCGTTCCATTATACCTGTTATTCTCTATGGATGCGAAACATGGCCTCTTACCTTAAACGACGAAAATAAATTTAGGGTGTCCGAAAACATGGCGCTTAGGAAAATATTTGGTCCATAAAGGGATTAAAATAGTGGGGAGTGGAGAAGGATACATAATGATGAACTTTATACCTTGTACTCATCACCAGACATTGTTAAAGTAGTAAAATCTCGCAGTTACGGTGGGGAGGTCATGCAGCGCGAATGGGTGTATATAGAACCGCGTTCAAGGTATTGACTGGCAAACCCATTGGGAAAAGACCACTGGGAAGACTCAGACGCAGGTGGGAGGATAATATTTGGATAAACCTGATAGAGATAGTTGTAATGAGATAGACAAGATATAATTAGTTCAAGATAGGGATAGGTGGCGTACTTTTGTGAGTGTGGTTATGAACTTTCGAATTCCTAATGCCATAGAGTAAGTGTCGTGCCACTAATTATGCTTAGGGCTTTTCAAAATTCTGTTCAATCTCATAACCACCTTTTTCATTTTCCCTGTCTTCGTTGGTCTAATTGAATTCCTGCATTGATTGCTACGAAGAAGCAGATGAGGAGAGCTTTATTTTTTAGGGAAAAAATAAGGGTGGGGGCAGTTAGAGAATAAGCTTTTATGGTCCGTTTACCAGCAAATGTTTGAATAGCCCTGGAAGTGGTTTGGAGTTTGAAGCAAGTCCATATTTCAGCTTCATATCAGAGAATATCAGAGAGTATTGAAATATAAACTGGGGGGCAAATCTATTCCGTGGAGGGGATGTCTCTTACACAGAAATCTTGACTGCGTTTTGTTCCTTAGATGAAACAAGAATTTGCGAGGTTTTCAGGCACACACCAGCATCAGATGCTCACAAATCTCACAATATGTAACCACGATAGTGCTGCTGAACGGTGAACGAAGTCATTGCTATCACCTTTACATACATTTTCCATGTACGCTATTCTTAATTCATACCTATTTAGACCATTTCGATTTTTCAACGCAAAATTACCTATTAGATAAAAAAAAACAGCTTTTGGCTCTCTCAGCCTAAAAAAAAGGTCCCACTTTTATGATAGTTGAAAGTGGATAGTTCTTTACTTTAGGTAGGTACTAGTAATGATTTAATATTCATGACTAACTTTTTTATGTAAGCTTTTCAAATTTTTATAACTACATTCGATCGGTAGTTGGTTTTTCAGTTTTGTTTTTTTCAAAAGGGTATTGGTATAACTTTTTAAAAGTAATTTAAATATCCATATTATATTATTTTAATTGTTTGCTAAAACATGATTCAACCATAAAAATGTTGCTTGGTCGCCATATTGGTTGGTTTCAAGGTCGTTGCTCCTGGCAAACTTTGATGGCTTGAGAGATATTTTACTCCAATGATCGCTTAGTTGTGCCTGGCGCGGAGTGATACATCAAATGATATAAGGGAATCAACTACATTATTGCTACTTGCATTTCAATAATTGATTTTCTTTAAAATATGACTATGCCAAACTAAATGTATTTGTAGATTATTTCGACCATTTCGAAAAGTGTTCAATAGTATTAATTTAATTTTTTTTAAGTTAAGCCAAACAAACATTTGGTAATCGGGAAAATATATTCTGAGGCTTTTCGTCTTCTTTTAATTTTATTTTGTGTGAGTTTGTCTTATCTCTGAAACTGTAATCTATAAATTTGTGTTTCAACCGTTCTAGTAATGTAATATAGTGTTCATTCTTGTTGACAGATTTTTGTTCACTACCAACCAGGGTTGATGTTTTGCACCATTTTTCTTTTCGTAGTGGTTTTGCACACTTTTCCAGTGCAGACATTGTTTGATTTCATATCCTTCGCTTGTTGTCTCTGACTTTAGCGATACGTTTGATTTATTTTATTTAGCATTTGACATCAAGTCTTTTGAAATTTATTTGAATTATAAAGTTGAAACTTATTTGAATTATAATTTGTAGTAGGGCCTATACCAGTTATATGAGTAAATTACCAATTTACCATTCAATTTTTAATAGATTGTAACATTGAACAACGGAAAAGGTTTGGAATCGATTATAGCACTATTACGACACGTTTACGCATGAACCAATAAAAAGTCGGGGATAAGTTAATTTCCTTCAAGGGATATACATACTCTGCCAAGAGAAATGGGCGAGACGATATCCTTGGAAATACTAGACGGATTATTTACCGTTATGACACTGTCGTAACATTTTTCAAGTTTTGATTTCCTTTGTAATGATCGTAGGTCCTGTGTTTACATTTACCAATGTAATAATCCGTTACCATAATTCGGCGTCCTATTTCCAATCGTTTGCCGCGCAAACCAATTTAACCAGACAACGAGCTCATATTTCAAGGCCATTGTTATAGTGCTCTGAAGTTTCTTTACTTAAAAAGAAATAACGCAATTTGTAACGACTATGCTCTACAAACATTTTAGAACTTTTTTTATCCACCTCAAGATGGGTCGTGTCCTATATTACAAGAACTTCAACATTCCCTAGATCACTGATTGCGTTTTTTCCCCTGTTATAATGGTTTCAGTGTTAACTAATCCTAAAGCAGTATCAGAATCGATTCCTTGCGTGAAGGCAGCATTCTCGCGTCAAGTTCCAATACTTGGTTATATTTTACACCGATTTTGAAGGCGAGTATTTCGAATCAATATCAATCACAAACCTTGTCTAGTACTTAAAGAAGCATCCTTCGCCAATGGTTGGTTGAGATATCACCGCGTATTCAAACTTGTAGAACAAGTTTCGAGGACAGAGGCTTAGTACTATTGTGATTACAGTTATTATATACAAAGCACCAGGGCTGTAAAGTCAGTACGCCAAGCTTTAGAATCCTTCATAATGGCTAAAGTATATTGATTAGTAAAAACACTAATCTACTGCTGTAAAATGCTCCAATTTAAATTACTTCATGAGAAGCTTCTTTAGCATTGTAAATTGGTATCTTAAGTAAATTTGTCAATTTCTCCGACTCGCCATTTTGGAACCAAGGGTGTCCAAAGTTTGGCGTTCAAAACCGTTAATCGAGTGTTCAACTTAAAATTGACCTGGCTTTAATCCTTGTTTGAACGGGACTAAAACACTAAAATAAAAAGCTACTTTACATTATACTTGTACCCAAAATTATATGAATACATTTATTTATATATTAATTACAAATTTGTACAGATTGCAAAAATGTGTTTGATAAAAGGTTGAAAAGGGTAGAAGGGATACTTGATTTATCTCGCAAAAATACAAGGGGCTACTCATCACAGATGTGAAATTTGGTTTTAAGTGGGAATAGTGTAATATATATTTGAGAAATAACTAGAGTTAAAATTTTGACTCTTCTAATTTAAAAAAAAAATCCAGATCAGGGTTCCTAAATTATTGAAAATAGATTAATTATCTTATTCGAAATTTCCCCCAGAAACGGTCAGGTACAGATCGACTAAAATAAACGACCTAATTAAAAATAACTTTAAACTAGGCCTACTTAATTTTACCTTAGTTTAATTAGCACTAGTCTACTTATCGATTATATCTAAGCTAACTCAACTCTACCTAAGTGTTTCTAGAAAATAATTGCTAGCTGGTTGCCAATGGTAGTTTCTTGCCTTAGAGCAATCATGTCAAACTTGCAGCCCGGTCCATGATTCTATGTGGGGTGGCCGGTGGTCTAGGAGTAAGGTGTCAGACTTCTGTGCTGGGGGTCCGGGGTTCAATCCTCGGTCCCGGCACATATTTATCTGATTGCCAAACCCTCCCTTCACCTCTGACAAGACGTGTATTAATAATAATGTTATGATGATAATGATGATTCTATGTGGCCCGTAGATCTTTTGATTACCAACACACAATGAGTCCCTGTTCTTATTTTTATTAAGTCGTAGAATTTAAACATTTGAGAATTTGGCATAATTTGACCATGTTAGGTTGATCTACTCGAGTTGTACATTATTATTTTATTTTTTTCAGCAGAGCTGGCTAGTTGTTAAATTTGAGCACAAAATATGTTCGATGTTTGGGAGTATGTACGTATGTACATTAAAACGCAAAAAAAAAAAGTCTCGGCTTACGGACACACATATTTACAACAATGTATTAGATTATATTAGGATTTATTTTGACACAAGATTTAAAAAGCGACATTTTCATCATTGCTGCGAATAGAATACTTTTTTTTTTATGTAAGAGCCCTGCTCTTTTGTAGAAATTAGGTGCTAAGCTGAAATTATTTTTACTTAAAAATATGGAATTATTGATTATTTTTTTTACAATACAGCCCCCCAGAATTTTTGATTTTCATTGTAGCCCTTTTGATCAAACGAGAGAGGTTTGACTGGTCTGGCCTAGATCGTAAAATGTGATAAAAGGTCTAACAAAAAACAGTTGTCATGACGATATGCTCATTAATATCAGAAAGTGGCATTTCACTTGGTGCCAAATTTACCTTTGCAAAGAAACGTAAAAAAGAAGTTGGGGTAGAAAAAATCTTTTCACTTCATTTACTCAAGATTAAGATTTTCTGACATTGTAAGACGTAGGCCTATTAGTTGTAAACGGAACACAACTTTGTGCAAGGAAGACTCAAATGGACGAATATTCGATTCCATTGACTCCATTAGACTTTTTTTTTTCGGTAGGGGATGTTTCAAAGATGGTCAGTTTAAATTAAAACCTGTTGGCTGTAATTTAAGGACCGTATACGCTGTCATGTTTAGCTTGCGTCAATAGTCATGCCACTTCAACTGTCGTGGAAGTAGTAAAGGTTTACACACAATTTGGAATATTGTGCAAGAATTGACTTGCGGGGCAGTTGAGTTCACCACATATTCACACTACTGTTCTATGTAAAGCACTGCGCCTCCTCTCTGCAAGTTTTGACTGGCACATCAATCCAGGTTTACACTTGCAAGTACAACTAGCGGACAGTTAGCTACGGGCGCCAAACTATTAAGAGAACTAGATTATTCGTGCAAGCAGAACATACGTAATGCAAATCTTTAAATTGCATGCAAGTAGAGGTTTACACTCATTATGACACGGCAGTGTAAACCCCACTATAGTTAATGTTTTCTCCCCATAAAATGGAAGTATAGGAAATGGCATCGGACGTTACTGGGCATGCGCAAAGTAACTAAGCAGCGAATGCTCAACATGTCAGATTGACTGCTCGCTCTGCTGTCTAGTAAAAGCCAGTGGCAAGGTCTGTTTGGAAGAAGGAACGTTATCGTTAGCGGGAAATACGGGAAAGCAGAGGTGGGAAGTAAGCATCTGATACCAGCAACAAAGTAAGTAAAAGTTGTTTTTGTCATCGTGCCCTCTGTTGCCATATCTCCCATTTGTTTTATAGAGAGGTACAGTTGGCACGCCTTCGCGAGGAGAGGGCTATACTAATGCACAAGTCGCGCTGTTGCCAGGTCTACATCGGACTCCCAGCAACACCGTGAAGAGAACTTTATTTGGTATGAAACGTGTTTTTTTTAAGGTCATGCATGTATTGTTGCATGTTTGTTGGTTCTTTCCCATATATAAATATATTTGAAATGCGAACGGCATACCCTCCTCCCCCCAACACAGAACAACCGCTAACATAGTTAAGGTTTAATTGGTACAAAATAAAATGGAACAGCCTATACTCGCTTTCGAAGAAGCATACCCTTCAAATGACCCTTATCCACTTCAGTTAAAAGGGTTTGCGTTGCCATAATTATCTTGTGTTTATAAGTTGAACATGACTACGCTAACAATTTAAATGATAGAGGCAACACTACATTCATGTCGAGCCACGGGGTTTCTCTCTCTATTGGACGACTCCTCAAAATAAATACCGTAAGCTTTGTGGCTGGGGGACTCTGTCCAATAAAGGATTTTTTTTAAATACCCCATTATAATGCCCAATAATGACTTTATGGTTTTGGGTAGAACGTTTTTTCAGGAGGGGATGGGCGTTAAAACTACGTGGAAGAAAGGCTATCCCAAAGCCTCTCTATAGAACTTGTGTAAATTGAGCCGAAGACCGAGTAACTCGTCCTTAGCTACCGACAAATGATATTATTATGTATGTCAAGTAAATGATTGCTTTCTTCTCTCGCTAGGGGCTTGTGGGCTAATCTGGCTGAAACAGTAGTCATCAAGTTAGGTTATGTTGATTTTTTGTTTGAGTGGGTTAAATTTGGATAAGTTGACCTTCGAGTAGGTTAGGTTGATATATCTCGAGTAGGTTGGGTTGAGATATCTCGAGTAAGTTAGGTCGAGATATCTTTCAGAACGTTGGTTAAATGTGGTCATGTTGTGTGCTAAGCCGACCCGCCAGGCCCTACTTGCAAATATCGATCACAAAACGGCGGCATGAAGTGAAACACAACGTTACAAATATCAGCGACATCAGCCATTTGGAAGAACCTAGGTATGTATGCTTTGGTATTCTAGGAAGAACATAAGAGCTATTCTCTTCCAACCCGTTCCCCCACATGTGAACAATTCATAAGTAGGTCATCACTTTTACTAAACTAGGCCTACTTATTTCGACGAATCTTGAGGGTACCTACAAGGTGTTGTTTCTTTAATTCCTATTATTTGAAACATGCAATTTTAACATTTCTATTTGTATAAATAATAAAGGACAATACTTCCTTTGTAACCACCGATTCTGGTTAATTTAGAAGTATGACACTTAGGTTAAGTATGTCTCGATGCTGGTTTTTTTTGAAGGCCAAACATAACTTCTCATCACTATCCTAACCTTCGGATATCTCTGGTCGCACGGATATAGCAACAATATCCTAATTACCTAAAATAACAGAGATAAAGTTTGGTCAAAAATCTAACTAGTTCTCTTGAATTGTTTTGAAAACGGCTCTCAATCTTCTCATTATAATGTGGTCTATTCCGACCGATTGCTTATTGTAGCATGCCAATATATAGTATGATTATGGTAGGAAGAACAGTAGAAGTTATTTACTAAAGTTACTAAAACAATGTTAATATATTCATACATAAAGCCATGTCATCTGCAGATGTTACTTTTGATAGATATTATCAGTACCTATCAAATAACACAAATAATATGAGAAATTGTTATCAATGTCGGTCACAGAGAAATATGTTTTGATTTTCTCTACTGTTCTTCCAACCAAAATCAGGGTATACGTGTACAGTCCGTCATAGGACGAGTCTTATAGCAGAGTCATCATTTTTTATCATTATTAATACATATAAAATGTAATAAAATTAATCAGCAACAAAAAAGTATTTTCTAAATGTTCCTTCCTATGAAAATTGGACTGTGCATTATATTTAAAAAAAAAACCTCACTAGTTCTTTTTTAGTGCCAAATATAAGTCTAGACAGTATTTTAGACACTTTAATCCAAAACTTCTCTATCTCTTGGCTATGTAACAGTAGATTAATGTACGGTATACAATGGCGAGGACAATTAGCCTTTGATTAACTATTTGGATTGACTTTTAATTATATTACTGAATACACAGCTTTTTTGTTAAAACATTTTGAATAGCCCGTTCAATCATTAATTCGTATATTTGCATACGCTTCCACTTTTGAAACTGATCCTAAGATCTTTGGTTTAGACTCCGACATATTTTGTTTCTGTTCACACCTAAGATTGTGGTATTGAGTCAAATAAACACAGACCTGTAATGTGCCCACTGTACACACTTAACATCTCTTTAATAAACAACTGTTCTTGCTAGCATGACGTTGAATGGCTACTGGATGTCACGTGTCATTATGTAAATTTGCTTCTTCTTAAAAATTGTTAATTCATTCCGTTTATACTTTAAACCAAAATGCTCATCCGATTGATATATTTTTGTTCAGAAACTTAAAAGAGAATATAATATGAAAAGAAGTGAATATAAAGTATAAGTAACTTAAGGTTCAAAATAGTTCTACAAACAATGCAATCTGGTAATTGTTGGAGCATTGCTTGATACCTCGCCTGCCCTTGGAAGTGATATCATATGGTGATGCCCCAGGTGCTCCCATGTTTTTCCCCTGGTGACGTCATCGTTTAGACCTGTTAATCACTGCCCATTTTGTACGCGCAATCGTGCCCATTTTGCCCCATTTTACCCAATCCAAAATGTTGCATTCCTGACGAGTCAGAATACATTTGGGGAAATATGACACATACTTGGCGCCGGTTTGGCGGTACGACACGTCGAGACAGGTGATGATGTCATCTATTTTGGTAACTGACTCAAACCTGGCAGAACATTTCAACAGTGGAACTGTACTATCTACCATGAAACCTTTGGTACAACAATGCCATCTTACGTTTATTGAAGTGCTCCTGTCAAACAACTCCATTGATGTAGCCTTGAGGTCCCCTTGATCACAAATTAACTACAATTTTCTGGGTCTTATCAACAAAATATTTAAACTATGCACACTCCGTTTAACCTGGTGGGTAGCATTATTACCTAGCTTATAAGATAGAGCCATAGTAAAGATTTTCAAGACTGCTCCTTCCATTATTAAGTTTCTTTATTCTTATCTTTACATTGTTAACTGCCTTTTAAAGATCCAAGGTAGTAAAATAAGTGACAGCACATAGCCTTTTATATACACTTCGTTTACCGTGGAAGGTGACAACTTGTTACCTTGTCGAAATGTGCGAATTCGAGGTAAGCGACTGCGTCGACCTATTCGCACGGCAATGCCGATAAGAATTCCGATCCCTGCTGTGCGTGCGGATGACGTCATCTGAAATGTTGAGTAGTACACGCACTCCCCGCCATTCGCATTTGGAATTTCCAGCTTAATTATCACTGTTTTGTTTACAAGAAGTGCAGTACAATGTACTGTTGGGAACAGTTCAAAGTTATTTAGTTCTCTGAAGCCAGTTAATTTATCTCGATAGTCCGCGAACTATACTTCTTGTAGTTCAGTTGATTCGTTCGCGAAATTCATCGTTCGTGACCAATAGAAATACAGCCTGTAATTCATTCGTTCGCGACCGACCTAGAGCTTTCAGTTTAGTCCTCCACCAGTTCGCGAACTACCACGTGTGAGAGAGTTATATCCCCTCACATCACTAGTTACTTAGTAAAGGGCTGCTGTTTGGGGAACGTTTATATTTAAGTAGGCTCATGAATAAAATCTAAAACTCGTTATTTTTCTCAAAATAACTATGGTAAACTTAAAAATACTTGGATAAAAATACTTAAAAGTAAAATTAGATTAGTTACAACAGTACCAGCTGTTAGATTTATGATAGGTTTGTGGGGTGCAGCTAGTAGTCTACACATCAACGACCACCCGCACCACTGATGTCACTATAAATATTTGGACACACTGAAGGCTAGATGTTCGGAAATCCGGATGCTCTGGGTGCAGTACACCAAATAAATCCGATTCGTGTGGTCCGTCCGATGCGGGCTAGCGGACGCTTACCTTGAATGCGACCTTTCAGCGATACGATTTTGGTTGGAAGAACAGTAGAGATAATGCAAACATTTATTTTCGGCCAACATTGATTACATTTTACTATATTACTTGTGTTATTTTATAGATATTGATAATATCTATCAAAAGTGACAGTTGCAGACATGACTTGATTGAATATATTAAAATTGTTTTAGTAACCAACATCTACTGGTCTTCCTTCCTACCAAAATCATACTACGTACGTACGTGTGTTTGTAGCTGCAGCAAGCATTTCGGTGGTAAAAAATAGCAATGTGTATGGAATCAGATAATTCCACCTCCCTGACCTTTTGGGCTGCCCTAATATAATACCAAGTACTCGCGTAATCTAAGCGACTGTCCTCACAGCGCGTGAACAAAAAACATCTGTAGGAAGCTCCAGAAATGTCTTAAGTTTATAGTTTCCGAAAACTTACACCTGTGCGTGATTTGTAGTTCACTGAAACTACCAGGTTCGTTCGACCATTTTGTCGCTGCTCAAATCTCCAATGACGTTCTAGCGAATGGGGAACTCGTTCCAATTATTGATCCCGTGTCATTATATTATTTGAAGTGTTTCCTCGACTTGGAATATACACAAGGTCGCTATGCCAGCATGTCTAAGATGGGCGTAATTTCTTAACAAAAATTAAGTTAAAGTTAGTTTTATTTTTCTTCAATAATAGTTTGTACGGAATAACAAGTCAATTGAAGAAAGAAAAAAAAACACTACACAATCGGGATACCTTGATCAATTCCACCATAGTAACTTTTGGTGATTATTATTGGCATACTCGCACATAAATCGAGTACATATCGATTTGTAATGGATGCGCTTCGCAACTAGCGATCCCAAACGGCCAAAGCTGTAACTTACTAAGCTGACACTTATTGAATTCCTCTTCATTTTCAATGTTTTTTTTATCTCCACTGAAATAACCAAACCTTTTGTTAAAACGTTTTAATTACTGTTTTGGGAAACATCTGATGTAAAACTACCTAAACACGTTTTTTTGTTTAAGAGTAATCTAACACATCAGTGGATTGTGCAAGTTTTGACAGACATTTTTTTATTTCGAGCTATTTGTTTTATATTTAATATTATAAAGCAATTAACAACATCAATTGCTTGATTAAATATCAGAAAGCCTAAATACCAATTTAAATTTATTACTCAAAGCAAGCTCAAGGTCATAGGATTTTGCTTTAGTTTCGTGTTTCGACGCCAGGGTCGCTGGCGTACGGACCATCACAATAATGTAATTCGCACGTTATAGCACACGATTTGTAGGTTAGCTTGTATGGACGGTTCGACAAATAGCGTGGAGCTTTGCTTCCGAGAAAGCAAGGATTTTCCCCTCACAGTGTGCGTCTTGTCTAAGTTCTGTAGACAAGTTTGGACTTGATAAGGTAACACTTATTAACCCTCTTAATTTTATTTTGATTCATATTTTGTACTGGAATTGAATAAAATTGTGAAAATAACCCATCTATATTATCAATCTTTATAATATAATATTATGTTCATAGGTATGATTTTACTTAGGTATGCCAGCCAATACTTGAGTTTCTCAAGTTACCGTGATAAGTAGTTTGGTACCCCGAAGCGCTTTAAGAGCTGTGAATATTCAGTGTTATCCACATTAATTTGGTGTTTTTTCGAATATAAATTCCAATGAAAAGTCATACATATGTTGATATACTTGTGAATCTACGATCCGACTTTTACTAGCATCAACTTTTTAATTATTATGGACTAATCATTATCTTGGTTTATGTTTGTTATTAGGAGTTATTAAAATCTCCTCGCACCATCTAAAATTAGCTATCATTACGAGGAAACATGATACTTTCCATACTTCTTCCAAGCATGTGTTCTATTTCGTGTTTTTCTATTATCGTTACCATTTTCTCCCTCGTTGAATAACAATCTTCTGCTACATCACCGGTTGTACCCTGCATGGCAACTGAGCCATTGTTGAGTATCCAAGGTAACCAGAAAAACAATGTTTGGTTGTCTAGTTAAAATGTAAAATGAGAATAGATGTTGAAAACTGCGTAGTAAGTTTAAGCAACGTTGCCAAATGTAAAATAATGGTTTGGTATACGGTACTGTACCATATTTTCAAAGCATCTAAGCAAGAGGCTTTGCCATAGCTACCTTCCTTAAACCAACAATGAGACATTGTTAAAATTGAAGATAGTACTTAAATGGTTGGGTCCTTGGTACCCTTTTAACTTCCCGCATGCTACTGCGCATTCCCCTTTCTGCCCGACTCACTCATTCCAGGCGCGACTACTCGCAAAGCTCAAAGCTAAGCTAAACTACAGCACTGTTGTCACGTTCGTGCAACACTGTAGTGTATGCTATTTTGTCGTTTCAAGATAAGTTGGTTTGGTTCTCTTTTGAAACTTTATTTCGATAAGATTTTGCTGGTATTCAAGAAAAGGGTTTGTCGTAAGTTGCATTTTGTCACCATTATTGTTTAGTATAAGATTTGAATCTGATATATTATTGTGAGCGGAAAGTTGAACTGTTTGGATGCTTATAGCCAACGAGTAGGAACAATGAGTTTTAAGGTTACTTTTTTGTTTGTACGGTGTTATTAGTAAGTAATAAAAACATATACATTTAAATAACTACGATCATAATACATTGCTAAGCTATATTATCTACATTACAGTGATTCCTAACTATTCTATAGCGATTTGGACACCCTGTGTTAAATTATTGGAAATGGGGATTTATGAAATGGACTGAAAGCAGAATACATGTGTGTGGATGTGGTTTCATATTCGAACGCTTAGGCCGCATTGAGAGCGTATCTCCGCCAATGGTCGCGATCTCATGCCTAGGCTATGCCGCGCTAGGCGCTAGCAGAGGTCACGTGGGTGATACCTCGACAAAATGGTGGCTGGCTGATCGATTATATTGTTCTAGGTATAAGGATGTAACTAGTATAATAATTTATAACGCTTTGTTCCTCATTGTTTAACTGTTGGTTAAACCATTTACAGGTTTTATTTTTCAGGATTGTGTTTGAGGACTATGTTTTGATTAATAATACTAATATTAAAAAAACAACTTTGTTTTGAAAAAATGTTCCTTGAATTGTGTTTGTTGTTTACTGGAATTGTGTAGTATATTTACACGCTTTCTGGTCAGCTGTATTTGAGTTCAATATGTCCTCCTCTCCCACCCCCTTCAATATTTGCATTGGGCCTATGTTAGGTGGGTAAGT
>CABEEJ010000704.1:46108-140728 GCA_901482245.1 Timema douglasi | reverse complement strand
TTAAGAAAAAAAAAAACACACGCCGTTTGGGAAGTGTTGTTGTGTTGTGGTGGGTGGGGGTTTGGGGGGGGGGGGAAGATATATTCATAAACATGAAACAATCCTAGTGCACCCAAATAGGATTCGAACCCCGGTTTTCAGGTTGTTGCTTGTTGGTTCTTCGAAATCTATATGGACAAACATATTTTAGGAATAGCGCCACTAGTTTGAGTACGCCAACCTACCCCTAGTCCTCCAACCATCAGCGAAAATTTTGAAAAATTTCCATCTAGATAGTGCCCAGCGTTTTCCATATTGTAAGGTTTTTACTACCGCAGGGAGCTATATAGTTAGCTGTTCAGGACGCGCCAGACTTGGTCGAGCGCTTGGCGATGCGAGGTTGCCCGATTTCTGTAACTTCGGCAACGCTGTGCCCACGCACTAGACGAGGCACCCAAATTCTCGCGTCTTCATTGCAGAACATTGACTGTTTATACTCTTTTGTGATTTAAACACAAGAAATGGACGCAATATCCACAAAACTCCCGAAATTACTACTACTACTTTTCCACTTTCTCTTTGTGCGTTTTGGGTCCTTTTTGCTCTAAAGCTTGTAGGCTCATATTGGAATCACTTGACAGTTGAAAAACGAGCCATCTCAGAAGTTTTTTTTTCTCATTTCGCTCCCGTAGATAAAATATCAAAAAGGGTGACTGAGGAATATGTAGTTTCCGGTTCTTACCCGCACGTCTGCATTGCATTGTCGGACCCTATACAAGTTAACTACAACTTACAAGTGCACCTAATCTCATTAGCAACACTTTCACTTTCGGGATAAACCATATTTTTTTTTAGCGATAATCTAGTTAAGTTGTATCTTGTATATTGGCGCCTCCGACCTCTCGCGATAAACCGTATTGTGAGTGATAATCGAGTTAAGTTGTGTCTTGTTGGTGTCTAGGTCTGAGAGGAGTGATTCCATTCCGACCCACGCGTATATTACACTTGCTGTTTGGATCCCCAACCCGGCGCTCTGAGTTTACCAATGTAGAATCTTAGCTCTCTACCACGGCAGGAACCGTTGTTAACCCGTATTAAGTGGGTTTGTCACAACAAACAATAATATCGGTTTTGATTCATATCGATCGTATCGATTTCCGAATATTATTCCGTGATCCCAAGTTTACGGCTACAGAATCCGGCGATGAAAATGGTTGCGGTAGATTGCAAAGCAAACCCTATCGCGAGGCCACGGTGGCTTGAGCGTATCGGCTAGTCCCGCCTGGCCTGGCTGCTGTCGCGGCAACACGACAAAATGGCCGTCAAGTGGACGATTCGTTGTTCTTTCTTTATTCGTACAGTAGAGTAACAGTATGGCCGACTTGATCATTCAGATAATCTTGGGATTACTAAGATGGCGGGAACCAAAGAAAACCACTAATTAAGTGAGCTAGACTGTTTAAACAGGATTGTTAAGTTTGGCATGATTTTATATGGATCTGAAATCCAGGTCGATAGTTACATCATGTCAATCAAATCTTATCAAACTTTAGAAGAAAGATCAAAACATCTTTTGGTGTAAGAGCGTGGTAAATCATGTTTTCGAGAATTCATAGAACTGATTTTGGGGTAAGCGTACGTAATCAGCGCGTCTATAGGTAAACTTAAATTTAGAACTCTATCCAAGTCGTGATTATTTTAGGAAACGCTAATAGGCCTAAACCAAGCGTGTGACTTAATTCGAGCTTCGAAAGTAAATTGATTTTATCCCGCTGTGGGCAGATGTGAGATGATGAACCTAAACCTAATTGTGTTCTAGCCGTGGCATTTTTTTTTAAAGTTTTTTTTTGGTAACTCAACTCATAAGGAACACATTTCATTCTAATAGATCTCGATGGCGTTGCTCCCTTCCACCCTGTCTTTCAGTACGCTTTTGGTTCTTTCATTCTAAAAAATTAAGTCTCTCAGAAACGTCAATCTTATGTATTGCCTATCACTAATTAGTTTTATTGTAGGATTGTTGAATCCATCATTTGAATAAAATTATTGCGATCATTGTTGCCACATGCTGTTAGCATTCAAAATTCACGGAACCTTTCCAGCTACTTTCGACTAGTTGCGTTGCAGTACGGCAACTGTCAGCCTCGGCACAATTATTTGGTCTTGGCAGGTTAATTTCAAACTTGTAGGCTCACCGATAAACAAATGAGTGTGGGGATCTGTGACTGGGACATCGCGGATTTGTCATCTTCGTTTCAACGATCACACACCTTTTCATTTGTCTGGGCTGCTCAAAGCTCTTAATTACCGGCCACGTCAAAATAATCGTGCTATACCCTTGGTTTTAGAAAAAACACATGATAAAATGGCTTGTTCTAAAAGTGACACCCCCCTCCAATTCAAACCCCCTCTTTTTAGTGACAGCCGAACAGGGTCTAGTTACCTATTAAAGATCTTTTTTATTCAAACTCTTACACAAGTGGGGTTGATAGCATTCAGAAACAAACGCATTGTGCTATCAGTGTGCCTTTCACTAGACTAAATTTTGAACTATCCTGACACAGTAAAATCAGCTTTCTTAATTTGAGCCTCTCAGAAGCTCACCGTTTCAAATCCAACCCACAACAAACAATTATTTTCTCAATTAAATATGGAATATAGGCCTATCCTCATGGAAAGAATGTGTCGACTGATTTGTAAACCCAGACTTATTTTATATACACAATTACACCCTTGAGGCATTTAAATGTAGGGACCCACACCAATAATCATAAAGATACCAAATCACATTTTAAAACTATTAAATTTAAAATAAATTAATGTAGAAATATTTAAAAATAAATATTCATAACATGCTCTGTAGAATAATAATTAAATAAATGAAGTGTCTGAACATTGTTTGATGAATGTCTCATTTGGTACAGCATTGGTGTGAGAGGTCACAGGTCCTAAGTTTGAATTTGGTCAGGGGACATGTTTTATTTAACATCAGAATCTCATTAATTTACTAGCATGTTACTAGACATTAAGATCAGTGCTCTCTTTGTAATATTTTAAGACAACTTATTTTAGAAGCGAGAATATTCAAATTGTCATTCAACTTGAATAAGTTTTAAATTAATTTCCATGTTTAGTTTAGGTTTTATTAAGCTACCAATAGGCTTATTATTACAATGAGCATCTGCCATATTGGTAGGTTGGCCTAGGCTTTATTAAGTGTTTTTGGATTGATAGATTTTACCTGTGTGTTCCTTTGTCTTCTTTGCGCCTAATTAAGTTTGTTAAGCTCTAATGTAATTCAGGTTCATAGCCTACTATTCATTCTAGGGCCTAGAGGTCGAAACAACAAATTGACTCAGTTGAACATATTCAATTATGTTAAAGTTCAACTATGCTAGTACAGTACCTCATTTTTACCAAAGTCTCACTGATAAAAATTTAGTTGAAAACACTTGGTAAATACTTACATGGTTTTTTTTTAGTAAATAATTGCGCGGTTTTCCTTATCAAACTGACGATGTATGATGTTACAAAAGTAAAATTTTACATTTTCAGAAAGTGGTCTGGCAGATGATGACTCCAGCTCTACCTTGTGTCATGTTGACACCGAGGGGGTCACAAACAAGCTTGTAAAATCGAGAGCTGCAGTTAACAATCCCAGGCTTGCAGAATACAGCACATCAGGAGTGTCCCGGAATACCGAGCAATGTCACAATCTGTTGGAGATCTGTGTGCAAAAAAAGGAAAACATATTAAAATCATGTGAAGAAAGTGGATGTGAAATGACTATTTTTGATGGACCAAACAAAGAGAGCTGTGCTTTAGGAGCATATGTAGACCATGATATATTGGAGGTCCACCCTACTGATAAAATGATCTTATGCAATGAAAAAGAAGGAAACACAGAGGCTGACCAAGATAAAGCGAAGTCATTTGGAGAAGATGGAGTAAAAGTTGATACTGAAAAATGTATAAGTAACTTCTCAAATGTGGAGAAAACAAAAGGACCTATGGAGACAAAGAGGGAAGGATGCATACCACCATCAAGCACAGCTGGACCATTGGAAGGGGAAACTTTGAATCAGAGTGAAACACAACCACTAGAAGAGACAAGTGAACATCCGCTTAATGAGCCTATGGAGACTGATGAGGTGGAACTGCCAAGCTACGGTGATAAATATACAGATCACTCGACAGATTGTGACAATACTCATAAAGAGTCTGAAGCCAATATAAATATTGAGTTATCGAGCCCAGCAGTACCATGTGAAAATCAAATAAATTTAGATGGTCAAAGTCCATTCACTATTTTATCAGGGGATTGTCATACCGAGGAATCAAAAACTAAAGTGCAATGTAAAATTCAGGTATCAGGAAGTGAAAGTGACGATTCTAAACAAGTAAAAAAAGAGACAGGTGAAGAAAACATGACTGAAATTACCTTGATGTCAAGTGAAAAGATAGTTTTGGGTAATGAAGGCGAGGTAACCGAATCGTTAGGAATTGAAGCATGTTTAGAAAGAACTGAGGCTAACTCTCTAATTAAAAGACCAGTACAAAATAATGAAAACTGTGAAAATATCAAAGTGCTAGGGAACACCAGTGTTGAATTCCCAAATAAAAACAAATTGTGTGACATGGAATGTGAGACACTGAATGACTGTGAGGAACTATTGAAAAGTACACAAACTGATGTGTTTTGTGAACCAAATGGCTTTGAGGGTAGAAACGAATCGGAAATTACGAAGGAAATACCTTTTTTAAATAACTTCGACAAAGTTGAGGCCACAAAGCAAATAGATGCTAATGCATCAAATGACAGTGGGTCACTGTTGGAACATGAAGCTGATCTTGCTACGAAAGCCCAGTCAAGTGGACAAAGTGACTCATTACCTTTAAACTGTACGGATGGTACATTACAACAAAACGAGTCTATGGCATCTTGGAAAGGCGTAGAATGTGAAGGCGCCAAACATGAGGAAAGGGATCTAGACAATATTAGGACACAAAAAGTATTGAGCTCTGAATGTCACCACAACAATAAAGATGATGGAAATGTAGTAAATATTAATATGGTAGAGAATATCAATATACTAGACGTGGAATCTAAGTCGAACCTGAGCGGGGAAGCTGTATCCTGTCAAGTTGATGCGGCAGTCCCTCGACCAGAGGAGACAATCTTTGCTCATGGAGGGGGCGAGGAGGAGTTGGGGGGGTTGAGTAGGGGAGCAGCTCTTGACCTTGAAGGTAAACATATTTGTAGTTGGGCAGATTCTGGCCATGTATCTGGTTCACCGAATGGTGTAGAGATATTTTCTTAATCTAAGGAAGTATCTACACAAATGACAACTTGGCTTAGGAGCTTTGTGCATCATCTTGGTCAAGGGAATAACCTGCATGCGTTTGCATCCACTTGGGATTATACTAACCCACCAGAATTAAATGTGAAATATGAACTTAATAGTAATCATCCTTTATATTTGCTGGTCTCTAAAGTGTTGTAAAAGATAACAACAGTGTGGGAACAATGTGATGCAAGTGAGGGGTTAACCCTTGTTAGAAAACAAATAAACTTCTCCCTTTGGCATAGCAAAACGTTTAAAGAAAAGAAGAAAGAAGTTTTGATTGTTCCTATCAAAGCCTAACCCAACTCTATTTCACTTTCTCTTCCTTCTCCATCATTTGACAATTGCTATTTTACCTTGATTTTCATACATTTTTGAGGTACAAGGCAAGTATTAGAAATGGAATATTCTTTCAATGATGATTTTGTTATTGTTCATATATTTACAGGTGTGTCTAATTTTTCACATTATATTGCTTCATCAAACAGATTCATTGTAAGCATCCAAGAAGGGCCATAGGACAAAACATTCATTTTTGAGAAAATGAAGGCATAACATTTTAATAAGCTTGTTTGAGGATAATTTTTGAGCTAAGAATTTAGCTAGCTACTTTGTCATTTTTGGCACTTAGCTGTCCTGTTACTAATACTCACCGCTTTGTCGTTGTTGGAACTTAGCTGCCCTGTTACTAATACTCACCGCTTTGTCGTTGTTGGAACTTAGCTGCCCTGTTACTAATACTCACCGCTTTGTCGTTGTTGGAACTTAGCTGCCCTGTTACTAATACTCACCGCTTTGTCGTTGTTGGAACTTAGCTGCTCTTTTACTAATACTCACCTCTTTGTCATTGTTGGAACTTAGCTGCCCTGTTACTAATACTCACCGCTTTGTCGTTGTTGGAACTTAGCTGTCCTGTTACTAATACTCACCACTCTTTTGTTGTCGAAACTTAGCTGTGCTGTTACTAATACTCACCGCTCCGTTGTTGTTAGAACGTGGATGTCCTGTTACTAATATTCACCCCTCATTGCTGGAACTTAGCTACTCTTCTTTTACTAATATTTGGGGGGGGGGCTTTCATTGTCATAACTGGGGCTCAGGTCATGTGACTCACTTGCCGCTAGCGAGTAACACCTTAGTCGCCCGGTGTGACAGTAAAATCACACTAGCACCGGATGTTATTTAACACCACATGGTCGTATCAGCATTTGCTGTTCTTGCTGCTACTAATCACCGCTGCCTTAACACAATGTGACATAGAAGTAGCAAGAAAATGTAGTAGCACAGTGTGACACTGCCTTAAAGGCTTTCTTGGTTATCTTTGAATGTTTCTGTGAATTTGTTGTGAGCTTGTCAGATCACTAATAATTAAAGATTGGTCAGAGGTAATTTTTTTTACTGCAAGTTACTTGTTTTGAAGCATATCTTTAATAATATTCACTATCATTAATATAAATTTTTAGGGCATACGTGTTAATTTTTAGATCATTTAATGGGATTTTAAAGGGCATATTTGCATTAATAGTGTAAGATTTTTAAGGTCATAAACATCCTAGCTTTAAGCATGATTCACATGCTCGCTGAAACAAGAGAGCAAAATTTTCCCTGAGAGGTACAGCAAGTCACACACTCTATGTAAGTTGACCCATGATGCATTGCAATGCAAACTAAAAAACAACTGATTATCAACATATTTTATTTTATAATGGGTGACCTGGCGGTCTAGGGGTAAGGTGTCAGACTTATGTGCTGGCGGCCGGGGTTCAATCCTCGGTCCCGGCACAGATTTATCTGATTACCAAACCCTTCCTTCCCCTCTGACAAGACATCCTGTGAATGTGGGGAACGCCAGGCTTCCACTGTGGTTCGGATCCCACGTTAAACTGTAGGTCCTCCATTTCATCTCACAATCACCCTACCATTACACATTAGCGTAAGTGCGTATGACCCGAACGGGTAGTAAGACCCGGTGCTAATAATAATAATAATCATAATATTTTCTAATGGATAAGCATATATTTTAGACCATTCTCCTGATATTAATATTTTCAAATTTTAATGGTGTGTTATGGCACAAGCCAAGGAATTGATTGATACACACACACACACACATACATTCTGTTAACGGGTTTCTTCAAATCTCCTGACAAAATCCAACAAAACTGTCTACTTGCTTCTGGCTGTACAGTGACATACGTGCATGCGTATTGATTCGAGATGATTGGTATTAAGATTTGATAGGTTCTCCCTTGCCAGAGCGGACAAAGTAGATACGATTTAGCAGAGCAGCTTGTGCAGATTAGGCAGAAATCTTGTGATTGGCTTAGAGCTCCTCACATGATCATGATTCTGTTTTGCGCTTGTTTTTCGGTGAACGTGTGAATCCACAGTTTGTCATAACTGACCTGGTCTCTTACTAACACTTGGTTTCTTTTAGGCCTGGTTGGGGGTGGTCTTCTTAACTACCCATTCGACCTGTACGCCTGTGTACTAATTACACTGATGGGTTAGGGATGAGGAAGGTAGAATTTAGAGGAAGTGTACCCACATTTATGTGGAGAGATAGTGGGAAACCATTTTAGGAAAAACCACCCTCAGTACACCTGACCAAGATCACATCACGATTTACCAGTCATTGGCAGTCTAGTCTATTGTGATAGTAGCGCCTTAGACCATGTGGGCACCAAAGCAGGTTCTTCTTGACAAAATCTGGAACTAATACATCTGTTTTGGCAAGAGCTTTGCATCGTAACAAACATAGGCCTAATGTTAATTTATTTCAAAGAATGGCATTTCTTGCTGTAAACCTTCTCTTGTATCAACATTTTAAAATAATTTGAAATATATCCTAAAACACATATTTAAAAGGTCTTAGCAATACAAACTTGGCGAGTGTTTCACAGTTTAATAGGTTATTGAGAGGGTAGTTTGATTTCTTGATCAAATGTTTAATTTTTAATTTCAACTTAACCTCTTCTAATGTGTGTTAGTTAAACTTTACATCTGAGGTGCAAGTCTACTTGTGTGTCGCAATCTTGTTTCATCAGTTGTTGTTGTTTTTTAGAGGAAAACCTGAGTCGCAAACGATGTTCACCTACAACGAAGGTAGTCTCAGACACCAAGAGACTCAGACTGGAAGATGAGGACTTGTGTCGAGTGGAGAATCACCCTGGAGTTGAAGAAAGGGAACATGTGCATGAAGTTGAAGTAGGGATACCTCTACCTAAAAGAAGAAAAACAACTGAAGATGACTTTATTATGGTTTTCAAAGAGGAAACTTGTCCAGACTCACAAGTGCAGGAAGAGACTGCCTGTAAAAATAATGCACCGACACCTGCTGCACGGGATGTAGAAACCTTGAGTGGAGCTGGGCTGGACAAGTGCTTTGCACTTAATGGTGGGAAACAAAGTTCTTTGGTTGACGGTGAACAAGTGGTCACATTGGGTATGTTTCTTGTAGACAAGGAACAAAGTTTGACTGCTTTAGACAACGATAAATATATGACTACATTGGACAAAGGGGAAAGTTTATTTGAAGAAAGCAAACGGCCAAGCTTACCAGTAGTGGAGGAAGAGGAGGGTATATCATTTGTGGACAAAGAAGACATTTTGCCTGCTTTGGACAAGAACAAATGCATAACAGACTGTGAAGAAGGCTTGTCTACTGTGAGCTATGAAAAATGCTTGCCTCTTGTAAACAAGAAAGAAAGTTTGCTAATTTTAAATGAGGTAGAGGGTTTGCCACACACAGAAGAAAGTTTGCCTGTTGCGGGCAAAGAAGAAAGTTTACTGGTTTTACATAAGGAAGAAAGTTACCCTGTTGTAAACAAGAAAGAAAGTTTGCTTGTTTTAAACCAGGGAGAAAATTTGTCTGTTATGAACCAGAAAAAAAGTTTTCCTGTCTTAAACCAGAAAGAAGGTTTGCTTGTTGTGGACAAAGAAGAAAGTTTGGCTGTTGTGGACAAAGAAGAAAGATCGATTGTTGTGGACAAGGAAGAAAGTTTGCCAGTTGTGAACAAGGAAGAAAGTTTGTCCGTTGTGAACAAGGAAGAAAGTTTGTCCATTGTGAACAAGGAAGAAAGTTTGTCCGTTGTGAACAAGGAAGAAAGTTTGCCCGTTGTGAACAAGGAAGAAAGTTTGCCCGTTGTGAACAAGGAGGAAAGTTTGCCCGTTGTGAACAAGGAAGAAAGTTTGCCCGTTGTGAACAAGGAGGAAAGTTTGCCCGTTGTGAACAAGGAGGAAAGTTTGCCCGTTGTGAACAAGGAGGAAAGTTTGCCCGTTTTGAACAAGGAAGAAAGTTTGCTAGTCTTAGACCAGGTAAAAAGTTTGCCTGTTGTGGACGAGGAAGAAAGTTTGATGGTTTTGGGCCCTAAAGAAAGTTTATCTGTTGAGGAAAAGGCAGAAAGTTTACTTGTTGGAGACAAGGAAGAAAAAGTGCTTGTTGGAGATGAGGAAGAAAGATTGCTTGTTGGAGGCAAGGAAGAAAGTTTGCATGTTGGAGATGAGGGAGAAAGTTGGTCTTTTGGGAACAAGGAAGAAAATTTGCCAGTTATAGGAAAAGAAGAAAATTTGCTTGCACCAAAAGAACAAAGTTTGCCAGTTCCAAACAAGGGAGAAAGTTGGTCTACCATCGAAAAAAGTTTTCTTGTTGCTGATAAGAAAAAAAGTTTGCTTGCTTTGGGTAAGGAAGAAAGTTTGCTTGTCGGTAATGATTATCATTCACAGCCAACATCTAAAGAAAATTTGTCTCCTGGTGGTGCAGGAGAAATGTTACCCGTTTGTAATGAAGATATTTTACTTGCTACATACAAAGAAGATAATTCAAACAGTGCTGTTAATGAAGTATTAGATACAACCATAAGAGTTAAAGAAGACATTTTGTCTATTCTCAAACAGGATAAACTACCATCAACAGATAAACATGAATGTTTGCCTTCTGTTGAGGAAGACATTTTACTTTCAGCAAGTAATGATGCAAATATTTGTTCTGCTGTTGTTGATGCAAGTTTGCCTGCTGTTATCAAAGAGGGAACTATTTTTGATGTTGACAAGGACCAAACTATATCTGCTGTTGATAAAGATAGTTTACTTGCTGTTGATAAGGCAAGTTCACCTGCTGTTGATAAAGCAAGTATACCCGCTGTTGATAAAGTAAGTACACCTGCTGTTGATAAAGCAAGTATACCAGCTTTTGATAAAGGATGTAGTATACCCGCTATTGATAAAGAAAGTTTACCTGCTGTTGATAAAGCAAGTATACCCGCTGTCGATAAAGGAGAAAGTATACCCGCTATTGATAAAGAAAGTTTACCTGCTGTTGATAAAGCAAGTATACCTGCTGTTGATAAAGCAAGTATACATGCTGTTGATAAAGAAAGTCTACCTACTGTTGATAAAGCAAGTCTACCTTCTGTTGATAAAGAAAGTCTACCCACCATTGATAAAGAAAGTATACCCGCCGTTGATAAAGAAAGTCTACCCGCTGTTGATAAAGAAAGTTTACCCACTGTTGATAAAGAAAGTTTACCCACAATTGATAAAGAAAGTTTACTTGGCTCTGATAAAGAAAGTCTACTCTGTACCGATAAAGTAAGCTTACTAGGCGCAGGTAAAGAAAGTCTACTTGGTACTGACAAAAAAAGTCTACTTGGCGCCGATAAAGAAAGTCTACTCTGTACCGATAAAGTAAGCTTACTTGGCGCCGATAAAGAAAGTCTACTTGGTACTGACAAAGAAAGTCTACTTGGCGCCGATAAAGAAAGTCTACTCTGTACTGATAAAGTAAGCTTACTAGGCGCAGGTAAAGAAAGTCTACTTAGTACTGACAAAAAAAGTCTACTTGGCGCCGATAAAGAAAGTCTACTCTGTACCGATAAAGTAAGCTTACTTGGCGCAGATAAAGAAAGTCTACTTGGTACTGACAAAGAAAGTCTACTTGGCGCCGATAAAGAAAGTCTACTCTGTACCGATAAAGAAAGTTTACCTGCCACTTATAAGGAACATTTACCGGCATTAAGTCAAGTTGAAGCTGCTGACAATAGCACTCTGACTGCAAGTGAAGCGAATGAAGACAGTCTACACGCCATGTTGCATGATGAAGACAGTTTGCTTGCCTCAGATGAAGAAGACACTGTCACTACAAGGAATAGATTTGCATTGAAAGTGAAAGGCAGTATTTTTGGTAAAATTAAAGAAAGTGAGGTGAAACTCACTAGGGGGGAGTTTTCATCTGACGAAGATAGCTTTGGAGGCTTCCCAGAAGAACTGTTACTTTCTGCCGATGACTTATCAGACAAGGATGAAAGCACCTCATTTTCAGCGGACAAGAATAAAAGCATGCCACTATCGGTTAATGAAATAGAAAGCCCAGTGTCGGCAGAAAAAGGAAAGATCAACTCCTCACTGAAAGGAAAGGAAGAAAACTTATCAGGAGATGCAGATGACACTTTGTCAGCATCAGAAGGGAAGAATGAAACAGGCTTATCAAGTGATGACTGTAGTTCCAAGTCAACAGAGCGACCTCTGGATGGTGACAAGAGACCCGCCACCAAGGGCCCTTCGAAGGGGAAAGACTCGGGGTTATTGGGTAAGCGTCGACTGGAGAGCCTCAGACCCGAGATAATCAAGGTTAAGAAGGTCAGGATCAGCCCAGAGGTGGAGAAGCAGCTCAAGAATCAGGCGGAAAAGGATGCGCTGCGCAAGAAAGAACCTGCACACTCACTCCCTACCAAGACTCCCGTCACAAACCTGGATTTTGCCATCGAACGTGTTGTGTCCAAAGCGGCAGTAGCGGCGCCCGGTATCTCCGATGAGGAGCGCTCGATCATAATGAGCTACATGAAGGCTTTCCACAAGGTCACCATGAGCAAGATGACCAGAGACGTGAGTGGCTTAGCAACAAACTTTGTGAACTTTATTTGACACTCCTTAATATTAGTTCCCCACATCCTACGACACAACCCCTGCATGAACTAAATATCAAACTCATCTAGTCTCCTTTGAAGCTAATAGGTTAGTATCAGTTTCTCACTCTCTCCACACAACTGCAGGTACATTTCCTTTAAATTCCACCTTCATCATTCTGTAGTTAAATTTGTACAGCCCGAACAAGAAGTACATAAAAATGGTACCTATGCATTTGATATATTTACTCTTTTAAAATTATTTTCTTTTTCATAATGCATACTTTTATTTATTCTTTATATTTTATGTATTTATTTTAACGTTTCATTCTTCTGGCGCCTTCAGACATGGAAAACAGTGAAAAGTCTGGGAAAACGGGAAAATGTCAAGGAATTGATCAAAAACAATGTACAAGTCAGGCATTTTTCTTTTCAGCACCGCGTCTTACCACCTGTTTGGGTTATACACCTATGCTATAATTACTATAATGAGTTAGGGATGAGGAAGGTTGAATTATTTAAAGGAAGTGTGCCCACATTTGTGTGGAGGGAAAGTGAAAAACCATTTAGGAAAAACCATTGTCAGTAAACCAGATCAAGATCTAACCTGTCATCAATAGTTCTAGTCTAGTGTGAGATTGAAGCCTTAGACTGTGCGGCCAGTCCTGATGAGTGTCAGGGAATTTAAATACCTTTAAATAATTTTGAACCTAAACATTTTACAAAAATGAAAGATTTGGTTCCTTGATGGAAACAAAATACATTACCTAGATGTAGTTATTGACATTAGATGGCTGTACAGGGTTTGTCTTAAAACACATTTATATGGGAATATAAATAATGCGGAAAAAATTAAATACTGAAAAAATAACTTATAAAAGTGTTGATATTTATTGTTTTTGAAAATATTATGGGGTCAATGTAATAAAGAGAAAAATTGCCATTCACCAAGAAAAACTGTAAAAAGGTGAAGTCTGGAATTTTTTAAAATGCTGTCTGGAAAACTTAGGAGTTTTGTAACCAGCGTGTCAGATAAAATTGTTGAGTGTTGTCGTGTTAATAACAGAGTGGTTGTTTTGGCAGGACCTAGAGGAAATGGTGATGCAGAAGATGTGCGAGTTGATAGCACACCGCTCTGAGCTCGGACAGAACCGACAGAAGATTCAGTCGCTTGAGCTGCTTAACGACCAGCTGCGTAGGAAGTCACTTCAGCTACAGAAACAAGTAAGTTCAGGTTGAAACTGGGAAGTGAGAGAGATGCAAGTGCATGTTTAGACTGAAGTTGATTACACAGGGTGTCTACCATCCGGGAAAATCAGGGAAAACGGGAATTAGCCGGGAATTTGAAGTGATCGGGAAAAAACGGGAATAAGTCGGGAATTTGGTAAATCACAGTAAAAATCCGGGGAAAATGATATTTTACTCAAAATATGAAATACAATAATCAGTAAATTGTGTCATTTTTTTGTTTGTAGCTGTGTAATATATTTTTAATTCCTAGTAAACATTTTTAATTCAAATTTTAAAACTTATTATTACTAAGAAAAAAATTAATAGAAAAATGAGGGAGGAAAAGGCTAGTTATAAGGATGTGACATATTTTTTAGTCGGGAATTTTAGGAAATGATCAAGGGAAATCAGGGAAAAGGTCGGGGATTTCATTGGTCAAGTTTAGTAGACACCATGCTACAGAACCACGCTGTTTTACGAAGCTTTGATTTGTTTAAAAAAATTTAGAGCAGTAAACCTGCTCCTCTTCCCTAGGTCATCTTTGGTTTTTAATGGAGTAGTTTTCTACTATTGTAGCATTGTTCAAAGTTTTGCATGTGCTGACTCGGAAGAAAAAACCTTTTATTGATGGCAATTATGTGAAGGAGGTCTTTACTAAAGCTGTTGTAAACTATTTTCTGAATTCAAAATAAAAAAATCATAACCACAGATGATACTCATGAATTGACAGGCATTAATAAGGGTTTTCTTTCACTGTGTCAAACAGATTCTGCCATTTATGGGACTTTAGTGTAAAATCTACGCTCAAGCTCCTTGTGGAAAATTCCTGTGTGTGGAGAATGTCATAGAGGTTGTTTTAAGAATTGATAACCGCACAAGGGAATACAATATGTAGATTGCTAAGATAATTTAGAACTAGACTATCATTTCTGAGAGCAGCTTCTTAAATCAATGTTTGTTGGATAGCGATTCAAATAAGACATCTAAAATATTTTGATTAAGTTACAAGAGAAAGAGAGGTGGTAAGAAATATGTAAAAGGAACAAACAGTAGAAGTAGAGAGAATATAATGAGTAGACGACAGGAGGGAGAGTTGTTCTACAGTTGTGTAAGATAACTGCTATATAGAAGAGAAGTGTTATACAGGGCGTACTTTGTACCTATTGTCACACATGCAGCAGAAACATGGACACATGAACATTGACTGTAAGAGAGACTAGAAAAGTGGGGACCACGCAAATGAAGTTTGTGAGGAGCATGTTAGCTGTCTCGAGGAGAAACAAGATTGGGAAAGAGTAGGAGTGCAGGGAGTATTTGTGATAGTAAAGGAAGCAAGACTGAGATGGTGTGAGCAAGTAATGAGAATGGAAAAAAAAGGATGCCAAAGAAAATGCCGAAACTGAAGTATGTAGGAAAAAGCTTGCAAAGGAAGCCAAGAAAGAGATCAACTGAGAGGAGAAGAATGGAAGAAAAGTGGTGAACTGGGGGCGGTTTTTCCTAAATGGTTTTCCACTCTCCCTCCACGCAAATGTGGGTTCACTTCCTCTAATTCAACCTTCCCAATTCCTAATCCATTAGCGTAATTAGTACTTAAAGCGCATAACTCAAATGGGTATTAAGACGCGGTGCTAATTATTATTATAGTTGCTATGCATCTTTATAATATTTATAAGAAAAGTGGTGGTTTAGTTTGAAAATATATATTCTATTTATTTTATATTTTGCTTTCTAGGAAGGAGGTAAAATAAGTACTGAGGAAAGAATGAATTTAAGGAATTTAATATAAGAGGTATATGTATAAAACATATCAAAATTAGAATGGAGAGTCAATGAGTGATTATGGAATCTTTGTTAGGTTCATAAGTCGATTAAGGCTCAAAAATATTTCTTACCCCTGCAGGGCTCTTATGACCACAACACAAAACAAATTTACAACCGTTAGCAGAGAAACGCTAGACTTTGTGTCAAAAGTTATTATGGCCGACCACTTTGCGAGCGCAAATATTTTCCTAGTATAGTGATGCTAAGCTGCGCAGACATTTTACTTGTCCTTTGGTTTGCGTTATAAGGTTATGTTTGCTAGTTTTTTAACATTTATTAGATGTTTTTGTGTTACCTGATTTAAACATACCATCTCATTAGCCCATTATAATAATATCAAAATGTTGTCATGTGTGTTTCACATAATCTAACTTTAAATAGGCCTATACCATAATCAGACCAGTGAGTGGGGATAGTACGCTTACACTGAATGTTAAAAGAATATTTTCTTTGAAACATAACACTATCAAAATGCATTATTATTCACCATACACACACTGATAATTGGGATATTTCAATATTAAGATCGATTGTTTGTAGGTGGAGGTTAGTTGGGCTTCAGCATATTTAGGATGTTTAGTAGCAGGCCTATATGTTGACCCACCTCATGGGGCAACATTGACCAAGACCTTAGTTTCCATGGTCTAATTTTCCAATGGTGGGGAGGTTGGTATTTGAATCCTAGCTGGGTGTGATGTGTGATTTTATTTTTCTAAAGGCTTTCCCACTCTCCCGCTACACAAATCCGAATTCTATAACTCGACCTTTATCATCTAAGTATACCCTATTAGGGTAAAAAACATGGACAGACCAGTTGACAAAATAATAAAAATATAGGCCTAATCTGTTTAAGATGTCTCAACAAAACTTTAATAATGCAATTCTATTGAAACCGACTTGTAAATACAGTAGTAATCACTTTCCACATCAATGTGAGTTGTAGGCTTATGAAATTGCAGCCAAGACTGGAAATAACCAAAATAGGCCCTAGCTTAACGTTTACATGCGGCTTGGCTTAGGCCTAGGTTTTTAATCATAAAAAGGGATAATTAAGTAGTTAGACAGAGTTACCTTGAAGTGAATAAATTGCAAACAACTCATTATAAAGAAATATAATATCCTTATATTCTTAATCAATTAACTAGTGGAATACCAGGCTACCACCGTGGTTCGGATCCCACGTTAAATTGTAGGTCCTCCATTTCATCTCACAATCATTCTACCATTACATGTTAATGTAAGTGCATACAACCCGAACAGGTAGTAATAGATAATATATATTAAGTTGTCGATAATATTCAGTGTAAACACTATTTTGGGAGTTCTTGAACGCTTTCATCAACTTTAAATAACTAGTTTTATATTCTAAGATCTTCACACAACATATTACACTTGTTACAGTATCAACACATAATTATATGAAAAATAAAGCATTGTGTCGTAAAGCATACATATTACAAAAAACATTGTTTCTTTATAGGCCAACGTCTCATATTAATTCATTTCCCCGTGAGACATAACTATTTGAATGCATATTTCATATTATGATTTTTTGATTAAAATATCTTGTGTGTATTGAATAATGTAGGCCTGGTACTTTCTCATTTCAAACCGTAGGTAAACAAAATTATACAAGAGATTTATTAAATTAAGCTGGGTTAAATCTTGCAAATAATGTGACTTGTGATCAGCTGTTTGGGAAAATAAAAACATTAATAATGTTCAGTCATGAATACCAGCATTCTTGAAATAATAACCTAATTTATACCCTCTTAACGTCTTAAAAGGTAATATTCTTTGGGAAAGTGTTGCCAACTGTTGACACAAACTGATTGTATTCTGTGCATTGACGCTAGAAGCAAAGTCGAAGCTAAAACTAGTGGACGATACGAAGTGTAGTGGTCCTAATAAGCCAAACGCTATCTTTTCCTTGAAAGTGAAGCTAACTAGTTGTAGAAACTAACTTTGCGTCGAATGGTCATAATAGCCCGGCTGGTCTAAAATGTCCCTTGCAATAGACTGGACTGCTGATGACAGGGCTCAAACTCTAGTTGTAGAAACTAACTTTGCGTCGAATGGTCATAATAGCCCGGCTGGTCTGAAATGTCCCTTGCAATAGACTGGACTGCTGATGACAGGGCTCAAACTCTAGTTGCGTGTATCAATGTTTTTTCCTCTCCCTAAATGGTTTTCTGCTCTCCATTCACACAAATACAGATACACTTTCTCTAAATTCAACCCTCCTCATACCTAACACCTTAATGTGATTAGTTCATATGAGTGTAACCTATACAGGCAGTGAGTCGTGTTGACAACAAAAAAACTAAAGAATTAATGAGAATATTATGAATCCAAAAAATCACACTGATGTGGGAAAGTCTGTGCTTACCACAATTTCTAAGATTCTGATTAAAGCTTTGGGATTTGTGGGTAAATTGAAGATTTACGTGATGATGATGATTTGAGGAAAAGCGGATCTAACCCAAACCTTTCTCTAAGAAATTTGATAGAATGAGGGTCACTAGTTAGATGTAGTGAGGGTAGTTAGGTCATACTCTGGTTGTGTTTGTTCTCAAGGCAAAGGACCTTCACACGGTGACCCAGCGCCTTGTCAACGAGCTCAGGACCAGGAAAGATGGCAAGATGACCCCCGTGCGGTTGACTCGCTCTGTCGGTCTACAGGTCCAGGTGCAGACCCAACCTATAGCAGTGAGTATATTATGCATTCCTCCTTGGAAGATGTAGGCCGGTGTCAGACCTCCAGTATTGAGTACATTGTGCATTCCTCTTTGTAAGATGGAGGCCAGTATCAGGCCTAGGCAAGAAGGCCGTGTTTGGTCAGATTGCACACTTTAATAAAACCAATCGTATAACAGTCTCTGTAAGGTATTTTCGGATTATGATGTATTATGTTCATATTGACGCCGTTTGTTAAAAGTTGGTGAATATACATATTGAATTGGTCTCTAACACTACAAGCCTTTAGTCAAAACACCACAAACCAGTGCTGCTGCCATTGTGCAAGGTAAGAAGTACAAGGGCTGATGTGCATAACTACTTTTTGACCATGTGACCACTGAAGTGGGTTAAGCGGTCAATCTTGTAAGAGGCTGGATAGCTGACGATAAGGAGATTGAATCCCTGTAGGTTGTACCAAGGATAGTTTTCCTTATTGGCAGAGCCCTGCGTTTGTGGAGTTCGTGATAATTCGCGAATGTTAGATATGGCATTTTTTCTTTCAGATGTTCACATTTCAGGTTACCCTGATTGCAAATATATGCTCAGAATTGTCGCGATAATTCGCGAAATCGGCGTTTTAGCGCGATATTCGCGATTTTAAATGATGTCCGCGATAATCGCGATTTTCGGCATTCTCACTAATATTTAAAATAGTCACAATTTTTGTGAAGTAACAAGATGATTTTTGTGTAATATTTTGTCTTTGTGACTTGTACATACTTTTCCCAGACCAGCTGCCGCTAAATATTACTTTTTTAATAAGTTGACAGCACATTTTTTTGTGGACTAGTGTTTTTTTACCGTTTTGTCCAAACAAAATGTAATTTTTGGTTTTCACTTCAATATGTTCAGATTACCTGTTTCAAACATTGTCCTGGAAGTCTAGTTTTAACCCAACAAAGTCACCTTAATCACGAAAATTTGGTAAAAACCACTTTTTTAACGCTTTTGTCTTAATTCGATAATTTCGTCGCAAAAATAGGATTTTTGTAATTCACCGCTTTTGGGAAACTTAAAAACGAAATTGGGCTTCTTTATTCACCATAAAAGCAGGGCTCTGCTTATTGGTTTACCACTCTACCTCCATGCAAATGTGAGTATATTTTCTCTAAATTATAAACTTTATATTTACTACAACACTAGCATAAATGTAAACAACACACATTGGTGATGAGACATTGGTATCAACCTAAAACCTGAATTTAAGACGACCCCCTGTTTTTCAGTGGTTCTGGATAGATTTTTTGTAAGTGGTATTTATTTTATCATGAATGAAGAGAATAATAATCATGGTAAACTTATTTTGTAATACTAACAAAACATCTATGTTGACTTAAAATCTAATTAGGGTTGCTAGTTTCTAAAACATGACACTTTCACTTTCACAATGATATACAAAAAATAAAATGCTATAAAGTAAAAAGATATAGTCATATAGGAAGAAATCAAAGGATAAATATGCAACAAACTGTTGCTTTTATAAAGAAAAGATAAAAATATTTCACATGTTACAAAAAATCTAACCGATAAACACGTCTGCTGTGACCGTAAAAGTCAGCCACCATGACAGCCATGTGTAAAAAAAGTGATAATTAAACAACCATCTTTATTTTTATTTCAAAACCGATGATATAGGAACATTTAATCAAAGATATTAATTTACTCTATATTATTCAAAAGTTAGATATTTTGTGGAGTTTCACGAATTAAAACGAAAGTTTGGCATCACTAAAATTGTCTATTTAACTCTACGTATGATTGATTGTTTGTTTAAAATGATTATAGAGTTTTATCATCACGTCTTACTTGACAAGCGCTAGCTATGTTGGCAAAGTTTTAAAAATTAAATACATAACAATTTTATAATTTTTTATTTGTTTTTAAATCTATTTTGATTATTGCGAATGGCTGAATTTTTAATATCATAGTGAAGTAATTGGAAAAGTTATCAAAAACAACACAATGAAATAAAATTCAATTTGATTATACCCATCACTATCCCCAACCCATTTGTGGAATTAACCGTTTTGAATACTAAAGATTGGTATCGAAATTTTTAGCATATAGCATCAATTATTGTGATACCAGTCGTTACTATGGGTGTCGAGTGTCATATCGGGCCACAACTAGGTAGTTATTTTTAACAATAACCTAAAATATGACCTAAAAATCCATGAAAATAACCAAATATCCTATGATCTGTGTTATACCTTTTAAATGCGCAAAAATTGATAAAATCTGTAAAAAAAAAAGAAGGCAGCTCTGCATTGTTATATCAATATTAAATAAAGATGTAAAATGTTACCTTTTGATGTAGGCCTGACCCAATCATTAATCTGCGATTTTAAGACGACCCTTAGATTTTGAAGCTACAAATTTGGGGGAAAAAATCATCTTGGATTCAGATAAATATGGTAATTATGTTGTACACTTTATCTCAAAGCAGCCAGGTGCCATTTTGGAACCATTGTTTGCGTCTGCCTTTTAATTGAAACCTTCTCCCCTGTCTTTACTCTAGTCTTACAAGTAATTAGTGAAGAGTGTCTGGGAAATAGAACAGTTCTAGCTTAAGTCTGAGATTTGTTTATTTTTACAATGGAGTCAAACAAATGCAATGTTTCATTTGACAGTCTTTAACGATTGAATTAAGCTTTCTGGTATTGACCGCACAATTGAGTTTTTGTTAGCACAGCGTCTTAGTACTCTTTCGGGTTATACACTTATGTACTAATTACACTAATGTGTTAGGGATGAGGAAGGTTGAATTTAGAGGAAGTATACTCATATTTGTGTGGAGGAAATGTGGAAAACTATTTATGAAAAACCACCTTTAGTACACTTGACCGAGATTTGAACCATGATCTTCCCGACATTGGCAATCCAGTCTATTGCGAGAGTGATGCCTTCTTAGAGCATTTGACCACCAAAGAGGGTAATCTTTTTTAATTAGTTTGTAAACAAGGTTTTAAACTAATCCATTATGTCCACAGGCGTATCGAGGGCCAGGACCAGAGTTGGGACCGCATGGGTTCATCTCTGGAGGAAGAGTCAGGAAACCACCCCCCATCACCACAAGCCCACCCTCCGCGCCACCCACCATCCCCATCTCTGTTAGCACAGTGAGTATCCATGTTTAGAACATTGGGTTACGGTAGGGTTTGTTGCATTTATGTACAGTTAGGTTAAGTCTTAATTGGTGTCTGGTATCACCATACAGTTCAAAGGTGTGGCTTACCATACTGTCGCCAGGTAATGAAATTCCTACTTATCCTTCATCCTGTTTCCCTAGATTAGAGCTTTTATGCCACCTATACTTGGCACACTATGTATATAAATGTGTTGTACAATATTCCTTGTATTACTGTAGCTAATAACATCAATCTTCATTTTGTGTGGATATTCACCCCTCTCCCTCCTCCTTCCTCACCATAATGTAGTTACTTTGTTTATAATTTCTTATCTAAAGCTTTTTGATTGCTTTTTTTTTGCTCACTGGGGCTAAAGAAAAGGGAGAGGGGATAATTGGTCCATTTATGGGTTAAATAGCAACCATTTGTTATGCTGGATTCAGACATAGTGGGATGAGAATATAGGAGAAAGTAAGAAAGAAGCATAAGGGTGTGGAGGTTTAAAAATAAAGAGGAAAGAGAATTGAAGGCTAATGCCCAAGGATGAGATGGAAAGTGTAGAGGTGGAATCGGAAACGTTTTAAGAAAAGTTTTGTGGGAGCTGTAGAGGAGATATGTGGGAGGACAAGTGATGAAGAGTTAGTGGAAGGAGATACCATGGTGGAACCAAAGGGTGAAAGGGGAGAGTAAGAACAAAGCATTCAGGAGGAGTTGTACAAATAACATCAGACGATACTGGAAAAGAGAATAAGAAAGAAAATGAGAGGAACAGCACGGATTTAGGGAACAGAGGTCTACAATAAACTGTCTTCTCTATGTGACAACTGATGGAAAGAAGGTATGAATTTGGGAAAGACTTGGTAATGGTATTTACGGATGTGGAGAAGGCATATGGTTTAATTGAGCTCTATAATATAACTGAATAAAATGTTTGAGCTGTTGTCTGCATACCATTGTGTAAGAGAAAGAGAACTTTCGGATATCTCTTTCTCTCTTACACCTATACAAGGCAAAGTGGCATTTTGACTTAGTTCGATAATTTGATTGAATATATGAGATACATCAATTTGTGTGTGATTATTTAAAGTAAATAAATGTGTTAGTAAAGGCTTTGAAGAGCTTAACAAAGTTTGAAACTGGTGAGTTTTTTTTTAAATAAGTTTATATGTGGGCTAATATATACGATTATTTTTGAATGAAGCTCGTTTGGAAGGCCTTATCTTGTACCAGAATCCTACCTTATGATAGTGTTTAGTAGAGATGGGCGATATATCACTGACTGTGATTTTTTTCACCGATACCATTTGATCACTGATACTCCCAGTTACTCGATCCCAAAAGTATCGGTGATTGAGATATCAGTGATCGGAGATACTCGCATACTCGCAATACTCGAAATACTCACAATACTCGAAATACTCGCAATACTCGAGCTACGGAGCTAGTATTGCTTCTTTTTCTAGACACTCGAATAAATACTCGCTTCACGGCCTTTGTTATTCTTTTATTTTTTATTTTATACCAACAAATTGAGAATCGACCTTATTGACTGGCATGTTTTACGTGTTATTTCTATTTAAAACACTTGATCTCTTAGAGCTCATTTATCAAAAACAGTATAAGATTGCTACGTAAAAATGACTTTAATAGTTTAAATGTTTCCTTCACATGCATTTTCAATACAAAACATTTGTTGTTAAGAGCAAAATTCAAAAGCAAGCTTAGCTTACTAAGCAAATCACATTTCGGATTCTTTTTAAAAGTAGGCTACGAAAAAAAATCATTTCTTTTTTTCGGTGATCCTATCCCCAAAATCGTAAATAATGAATTAAAATAAGTAACAAAATAGAAAAAATAGAAATAAACCTTAATATATTATTTACAATGCGTTGATGATCCTCATCATCCTATAGTCTAATCTAAAGTGTGTTTATATAATAATTGATTAAATATTTTCTAGCATCTTATAGGTTTATTTGCTTCTAATAGATGTATAGCTCATCTACTATTATATGTACGGTATTTAAAATAAAATAACACTACAATAATATAATATATGACCTGCTTTCCAAACGTTTTCTAAACAAATCACCATTATGTTATGTTCATTTTTAATCTCACATAAATTTTAATTGTAGTGAAATAGATCACTAAATAAATTACACAATTACAAGAGTTTCTCATAGTACGTAAAATAAGTTAATATTGGTATTCAAGTTTAACATAATGTTTGTTGGACCACTAATTTTGCCCAAATTACATAACATTTCACTATAAAATACTAAATAACATATTTTATTTCTCTATTTTTCAATTGTATTAAACTTCTTAAAACGCATACTTTTGTATTGACTGTACATTAGTCAGGCAACACGAAACCCGGAGATTAGGTAGCTGATGTCAATAATGTCAATGTCAGTGCCGAGTGCCGACAGAAAGAGCTTATCTTAAGTCTTTAAGTATCGAATTCCATTGCAAGCCGCCAAACTTCCAAGTAATTAGTTCTCCTTTCAAGTTCCAACCGACAACCGAATGTCATGGGATTATTCGAGTAAATAGTAAATACCCAGTACTCAGAAATACTCCATACTCAAAAATACTCCATACTCAAAAATACTCCATACTCAAAAATACTCCATACTCAAAAATACTCGATACTCGATTGTACGCGCCTACTAGGACAGCAGCTAAATACTAACAGTGAAAAATCACTGGTATAAATCACCGATATTTTAAAATCACAGTCACTGTATTCACTGATATCGTAAAATAACTGTTTTTCCCATCTCTAGTGTTTAGGTAGGATAAAAGACCTTCCAGAAAGGAATTGCTACTTACATTCTAAATGGTCGTTTACTACCAAAATACTAATATATGATAGTATTCTAGTATGAAATAAATCCTTGCAGAATGGGGTTCTTACTAAAATCAGGGTTTTATTATATTTGGAAGAAAGTATAGGAAAGGTTGATAGAAACATATTAAAGAGACGAACGCAACATGGCTTTTACACTGAAAAGAACACATTTCCCACGTGACATTGCTGCCATTGGACAAAGAAAACCGATTGTCACCGCCCAAGCCCCCGACCTAGCTTTCATTTTATTGAAACTCATCAGGGAGGAGTGTGAAACGCGCAACACAACTTTCTAAAAGAAGGAGAAAATGGAAAACTTAAAAGAATGACAAGACACATTAAGGACAAACATAGGACAAGGACATTAGATATGAATATCAGGGTTTAGTAGATACTGTATTTCCTACAAGCCTATAACCTTATTTATCGCTTGAACATAAGATTTCTACACAGAGTATGTTATTAAAACAAATGTAATATTGCTTTTAGCTAACTTCTTTTATTATAGTTATCGAACTTTCACCATAATATGGTTTCTACAAGCAATATACAAGCTAAGCTAATAGCCAACTTTAAATATAAGTGTAGTCTTGGCAGACTGTAAACAACATGGATGATATCTACATTCTTAAATATATTAAAGATTTTATTCGTATTTGTAGAGTATCACCTGTAAAACTGAATTTCACAGCCTTTAATGTAAATAATTCTTCAGGAAAGTGTAGTGTAATACTTCATTATTTTCAAAAAATAACACTTTTATTCATGTTTTTGCATAAGAACATTGAAAGAAACAGTTAAAGCTTACCCCCCCTACAATGAATCAGACGATAAACTTGAGCATCACATTTTGGTCCTTGGCAATGCGTAAGTTAATGTCCTAAGTAAAAAGAGGAGTTGGAATGAAAGTAAAGATTATAGTATAATCTTTACTTTCATTTTATTTGGCTCATGCTCTCATACATTATATGAGGATAGCATGAGTTGTTTTAAGATGGAGAAGACATGGACAGAGTGGTTTCAAATAATATAAATGAAGCAGGGGAGTGCCCTCTCACCACTACTCTTTGTAACGTTAATGGAAACGGTCATGAATAAAGTGGTAAGGAAACTTTGGGGGAGGAAGAGGAAGTATAGGAACAGCTAAAGAAATGGAATGAGGAAGTGAAAAGAGAGTGGAATGAAAATTAACACGGCAACTTGGGAGAGTCACATCTCTGGTAAAGCTATAAAGTTGAATGGACCAAAGCTGAGAAAAGTACAATTTAAAATATCTTGGAAGGGTGGGCGTAAAGATGATTTATATTATAAGAGGGCAGCAGAGGGAGTTGTTCTCTAGGTGTGTAGGAGACCTGCTATGGAGAAGAGAAGTGCCCTTGAAGTGTAAGAAAGTGTTGTACAGCGCATACATTGTACCTATTGTCACATATGTGGCTAAAACATGGACACTGAATGTAAACAAGACAACGAGAGTGGAGGCCATGGAAATGAAGTTTGTGAGGAGCTTGATTATGTTAGCTGTCACCAGGAGAAACAAGATTTGAGAAAGTAGAGGAAGGAAAGCTGAGATGTTATGGGAATTTATGTAATGTGGATGGTAAAGAAAAGAATACCAAAGAGAATGAAAGAGATAAATTATGTAGAAAAAAAGACCGCAATGGAGAACAATAAAGAGATGCGAAGAAGCATATAACTGTGTGTGAGTGAGAGGAGAAGAAAAAAGGCATCTTACAAACTGACCTGGCTGGCCGCATGTATAGGGTATAGCGAGGTCTTCTTGAGATGTCACCTTCACCTAGTGTAGTTTACATATTCTTTCTAACTGTTAAACAAAGAACAAGCAACATAGGACATCCACGGCAGGGGAAGTGGTATATGATGGTTCTTTATTCCAAACCAGGGAGTCAAACCATAACAGGAACCGATAACCAAAATTAAGTTATTTTCAAGGAACCAGAATCTGAACCATAACCCTAAAACACTTCTGAAGAACCGGAACTGGAATTGGAACCGTTAAATATTTTTAGGTTCATAAATGTTCTTAAATGTTCCTCGTTTTACAGAAATGTATATAATTTTGATAATTTGTACACTTTTTTCCTTTCCTTATCTTGAAATGTTGTGTTTTCCCCTTTCTCCGTATGCTCTGAATGGGCTTTATATATATATATATATAAATTTTAGCCTACTACTTTGTTTTAAACCTCTTTTATAAGTTACTGACCCCTTAGCAATACACACTAATGAGTTTAGATTCCAGAAGAATGTCATGACTGTCACACTGTTCACTGTTTTCTCACTTTAATGTTTAAACTAGAGGTTTAAGAAGATGTATTTAGCTTTGATAGACAGCAGATAATACCACATTCCTTAGAAGTTGAAATACTGAAATTAAGAAATCATTACTTTTGGACAAGCAATCTTAAGTCTATTGTACTTAGTACTTCCTGGGAGTGAAAACTGATAATTTGGTGGTTGGTTGAACCGACTATATTAGAGGGAAAAGGGAGCTGGAGAGTGGCAAAATGCGAACTTTAAATTCTTTCGCTCAAGTTTAAATTAGGAAATAGCTCAGTGAATGTGTTGTTTGTGTACAGTGCAGAGGTGATTATTTTTGTTGTTAAAAGTGGTTTAAACTTTAAACAATATTATTGATGGGGTGCATTAAAGAATTAACCCAGTTCATAAGTTTTTAGACTATGAGATTGATGGTGACATATCAAGATGCAAATTAGAAGGTTGCACTATTGTTATAGTATTTTTTTTAAGCTAGCAATATTTTTGATCTAGAGTTTTATTTCAATAGTGGTTTTCCACTTTCCTTCCATGCAAATGGGAATACACTTCCTCTAAATATAAACAATATAACCTTGTTCATTCATTAAAACCCACTATCGATATTAGTACATTAACACAGCCCGAATGGATAGAAAAACGCTGTGGTAAATATTTTTTAGATTAAAGAACCACCCGCCTCGGTGGTGTAGTTGGCTAACGCGCTAGTCGTGTTGAGCTCGACTGCTGAGGACGGGGAGATCGAGGTTCGAATCTCTCGGGTTCACTTCCTCTAATTCAACCTTCCCAATTCCTAATACATTAGCGTAATTAGTACTTAAAGCGTATAACCCGAACGGGTAGTGAGACGCGGTGCTAAATATCATTATTATTATTATTATTAAAGAACCGGGACTAGAACCGAAAGACTATCAGGAACCGAAAGACTATCGGGAACCGAAAAAACCCGGAACCTTTATGGTGCCCTAATCGGAACCGGAATCTTTAAAATTTTTCTTTAGAGAACAGGAACCAGAACCGATACAAATTTCAGTTTGTCTCCCTGTTCCAAACATAGACTGATAATGCCAACCTATTCAGAAATAATTATTATTTGCTTAATTATACTAAATTAGCAATAAAAAAGTTATCAAATGCTTCTAATAATACCTACATCCTTAAGGATTGTAGTATAGTTGGTAGTTTCATAACTGATTGAAATCTTGAACAAAATATATTATTAAAACTATTATGTTTTGTGATTGTGGAAACCCTAAATATTATAGTACTTAAAAATAATTAATTAAAACAAGTTATTTACATTTGTATCTTGTCATACCTGACCACCAAAATAAAATTAATATTTTTATAACTTAGTGTGAGAGCCATACAAAATATTGTTTTCAAAATAAAACACTTTTATTTTGTAAACAGTGTAAGAGCACAACTGCCTTGACAGTTTGTATTATGTCATCACCCACCCTTGTTTATGATTATTTATTTATTTTGCCATCTTGATTTCAGAAGAGCGCACTACATTTTAGAAACTCTAGTCTTAAAACAATTTTTAACTGAACCATAGACACCGCTTCCACAAAATTAACAGCCAAACGGCTATCTTCGTAAGTTTGTGTTTTAATAATGCAAAAACTGTAAATAATTTATAAATTAAAATTATATAGTTAGAGTAATAGTATTATCATTTTTTATTTTGAAGACTTGAGTCGATATATTTTTTATCGACCTCGTCTCCACCCAAAATTGCTTCCGACTCCACAGTCCTGCCTTGCACGCTTCAAAACAACTTGCTTGCTAGCTTGCTTCAAAATAACTGTCTTGCATGCTTCCAAACAGAATCCTTTTCTGCTTCTTTGTTGTGAATACTCAAAACTCGAGCAGTTCGTTGTTTGTCTTGGTATTGCCCTGAATATAGGCTACACCCTAAAAATAATATCTCTTTGATAGGAAATATCCCTTTCAGGAAAACTACTTTACACTTGTTGAGGTACATATTGTTTTACTTGACAGAAAGTACAGGAAAGGTGGATAGAAACATAAAAGGGAAATAACATAATATAGCTTTTACAATGAAAAAAACCGTTCACAATTTACACTGGTGCGACTAAATAAAGAGCTAATACTCTCTCTTGAAGAAAATTGACTGCCACCCACATTGGTGGCAACCTGGTTTAAGGCGTCACTCTCACGATAGAGTGCCAAATGATGTGAAAATTGGGACTCAAATCCGGTTTGGGTGTTCTGAGGGTTTTTTTTTCCTTAAATGTTTTCTCGCTCTTTCACCACGCAACTTCTGGTATCCTTCCTAAACTATTGACCTTCCTCACCTAATACATCAGTGTAATTAGTACATAGGTGTATAACTTTAACGAGTAGTGAGACACGCTCCTAATAATAAAAAAAGGTATATAAAATCATGTGGGAAAAGTAGTGATAGCAACAAAAGGTTTGACCATTTCATTACATCACCCATCTGGACTAGAAATTAAATTTTTCTTATTTGAGTGTCAAGGTTCATCTATTGATAAACAAATAGCACCATCTGTTGTGGAAATTATAAATTACTTTGACAAAGATCTACATGCAACCTGAAAGGTACATCATTTGTTACATTTTATTAAGGATGCAGCTACTAAAGGCTACACTAGGGTTTTATAAAGGTGGTTTTTTGTGAAAATATGTATCCTATTTTCGGGTGAATACACTAGGAGTTGTTTTTGTATATATATTTATTTGAAATATTTTTATTTGGCGCACGTTTGATATTTCCATCCATATTTTCTTATGACTGCCATAGTAATTTCTGACAAGCTGCTTGTGTACAAATTAGTTTGCTTGCTTTATTTTATGTTATTTGTGCAAACTAGCTTAAGTTCCATTTAAAAAATTTGAGAAATCTTAGCTTTGAAATGGCCCTTATCTAAATCATGAAAATTATTTTAGAGGTTTATGAGTATGCATTTTTCACTAGAGTTTTAAATGGATTTGAGAGATATAGATTAAAATTTGTACTATAGCTATATTAAAGTTAAATTTCAATAATAAACCCATTAAAATATAAAAACAAACAGGCGTATATGAATCTTAGAAATTTTTTGGTTTTAAAACAAATATCAACTTCGAATTTGCTTGGAATTTTTAAAAAAAATCTGGCTATGCTAATAAAAATATGAGACATCTAAAAGTCAGTTTATGATCGATTATTGTCATTATGACCTTTTATATACATTACAAATTAATATTCTTATGGAAAAAATCTGAAATGTTAGTTGAATTGTAAGATTTGATAACTTGATTACTCAGATTAAAACGAAAAATTACAAACAATTGTTCAATAAAACGTTTTCAAAGTGATTTTAAAACATAAAGTTATATAAAAATAACCACGATATAATAATTTTTCAATCATAAAACTACCAACTAATAATATTCGGATTTGGATTTGGCTTCGGGAATGTTTTATATATTTGATTTGAGTCACTTAAAATTGAAAAAGTGAACTCGCCCCCAAAAACAAATATAATTTTTTTACGAATCATAATTTATTGTAAACAAAGCTTTAATTGCACAAATTTAGATTTTTAAATAAATTTAATATTTCGGAACAAGCCATATTTTTTCTATCATTCAAAAAGAAATATTGAGGCTCTCAGTTTGCTAAGAAATAGTACTTTAAAGTTGATTCATACTGATTAATTTTTTAAAAATAATATCAAAAATTTCAAGTATTCAAATTTATCGGTTACTTGCACACCTCTAAAATATTATCCTAGTTTAAGCACTGATGCAACTTGAACCCTAGAAAGTGAGCTTTGTAATTTGTTTTGTGTCGAGAGGAAGCCAAGCTGTGGCTGCTTGTGTATTCCAAGGCTTGTCATGCACCTATTAGCTAGTTTGTGCCCTCCTAGCATGCACATTTGTGCACTGATGTCCCTTGTGTGTGCGCATGTGTGCAGCCTCTCACCTCCTCCGCACAGCTGGCAAGGAAACTGGCTGTGCCTCCCCAGAGTCGGGTTCTCCCTTCGACCCCCACCGCTGGCACAACCACCACCTTCGTCGCCACTACTAGGGTGTCGGTGATAGCACCACCGGTACTGCCCTCCGTCAAGGTGTCGCAGCCCCCCGTCAAGGTGTGTTCCTTGTCCTCTCCCGTCAAGGTGTGTTACCTACCCTCCTCTCGACCTGTCAAGGTGTGCTCCCTGCCCTTGGTCTGTCATTGTCTACAGCTCTCTGACAGGTCACCGATAAAGAAAGTTTTGTCATTTAAATTAAATGTCAACATCAAGTATTAGCGTTGGGTAATTTTATATTGACCATTATCAGTGTTTGATTGTTTAACTTTATTTCCTGAAAATGTTAAATGTTCTTAACACAACCTTTTGTACTTCAGGGTGTCCAGCAACCCAGAAAATGGGAATTTTTTGATTAAATCTCTGGAATTTTCATACATTCTCTTAAAAAAATGCAACTTTTATCTACAATATTCAAAATTACATTTTTATTCCAGCTAATACACTGTGACTCACTTTTAACACAGTTGTCCCTGTTGACCTTACTAATTTCAATTCTTAAACTCAACATATGATGTTTATATAATCCTTTTAGCACACATCTCAGCTATTGTTGAGTGATAGTGATGTGAATGTGCAAGAATTTGATTGTTATAGGAAGAAGAAACTAAAAGAGAATGTGTCATTACAATTTTACATTGTACTGGTGTAAGGTGATCTTTTAATGTAGCTCAATTTGATCTTATTTAAATAGAACTTAGATATTACTACCCAATAGTTCACCCTTTAACCCTTTTATAGACTGACACACTTTCAGAATGAGGATATGTTTAAAAATATGTTTATAATATATAGTGAATGGAAAAGTTGGAATTTTAAAATACGGTTTGCCTGGACACCTTGGTTCTTTTGATCTTGCCCAATTCAAACATGGACCTACACTTGTTAGTGTTTTTTTAAAAAATACATTGTATTAAGGTAAGTAAATAACATATTAATGCGTGGTTTAATACCTATAAAAATATCTAATTGTACATGTTGAGGAGTAATTTGCTAGCCTAGCTTTAGAAAACCAGTTGTTTGTTGGTCTATCTCGAGAAAACTAGTGCTTTGTATTCACTAAGATTATTATAAATCTACATTACTATGATTACAAATAATTGGAAGCGGTGGATAGAAACATATAAAAGGGGGACAAACACAATATGGCCTTTACAATGAAAGGAACAACACATTTCACACTTTACACGGCTGCCAATGGACAAAGAGGTAATGGATGTCTCTTAAAGAAAATTGATCGTCACTGCCCAATCCCCCGACCTAGGTTTCATATAATTTATAATACAATTACCTCATAAAGCCAAAAGAGGTTTTCCTTATAGAGTTAAATAATTGGAAGCTTAATTTGTTAACACGTGGAACTTTTTTTTTCCCTAGACATGAGACTTAAGAGACATTTTTAGAGTTGGGTTAAGAGCAATTAGTTAAAATTAATAATACAAACCTTTAAAGCAGGCTAGATTATGACGCCACCTAGTCCAGCTCGATGTGGCAACACTGCTCAGTTTCCTCTCTGCAATATGTTGGGGGCTCACTCGGCTAACGTTTGTGTTTGTTGGTGGGGGGCTTATTATGTGCCATTAGTTGCAGTCTACTCAGGATAATATTCATGTTAATGTTTGGCTTTTGCTTTGCTTACTCCCGGGAAGAATTGATTGAGTGGAAGGAAAGTGTTCTAATGTCCAATATTTTCACAGTTTTTATAATAAACTATTTTGTCCAAAATAAAAATAAATATTGCCTCATTTAATTTTCTACAAAAAGTAAGGGGTTGTCCATAAACTATGTTGTGCTACTTTTTTTTTTTTAATCTCCTCCCTCTCCTTGTCACTATTTTGGGAACACCCTTTTAGTATTATGTCACAATACCACACAATCCCTGTATCCACCCTCGGCTGTTTGTTTATACATGAAAGCAGTCGGGCTTATTAACACACAACACTGCATTGTAATGTGACCTCATTAATTATCTGGCTCCCCCTCCCCACGGTTGGTCACACAAAGCACTACTCTCCCATCCCTTCTCCCTGATAGGCCTACATCGGTTATGAGAAGCTCCTAATATCAACAGTTGTTGAATATCTCTTATGGCTGCACATAATGATAAACTTTTCAAATGAAGATAAATAGTCCTGTTAAACTCATGGGATATTATAGATGTGTTGTTGATATTACTTTGTCTAGAAAATAAACCCTTTCCCTGGTGCTGGCATTGGACGTCTATGTTTGCCCAAGTGTTCCCTTGCATGGGCACAAATTGTTTCATTGCAATAAGTAATTGTAATGCCATCTATCAATGGAGCAGTGTGCATAAAGCCATTCTGAATACTTCAAATTGAAGCTGATTATAAGTGGAGCTATCAGCTCAATGCTATACTAGGACTATGAATAACGTAATAAATGAGTATATGAGTAGAAATTTGGCTGCCGGGCCTGTGCAGGTAAGTGTGCTACATCCGTACCAGGGGATGGGCTAGACTAATTAATGTATCTATTGAGCAAGAATTTATATACTACAGTCTTTTTTATTTGCTAAAGTTATAATTTCAAAAACAAGTAGAAAATTAAAAACTTGTAAAAAAATATGTGGGTCTTAACTCATGAATTCTTCCACCCACATCCTAACAACCATAAAGTGTGCCATTTTATTTTACTGTAACTCACATGAAATATTTGATAAATTAATGATTTATACATTTTGGTTAGTTGGTTCCATCCATTATTAAATTCCCTCCTGCATTTCTTCTTATGTTGGTGTAATGTCTTCAGACGACAAGTCGGCCCTCCATGAGCAGCGGGGGCCCACCTACTGTCAGGGTGCAACCGATGATGTTGCAGAACCCTCCAAGACTCAGTCCCATCAAGCCCACCAAGGACACCTCCTTCATTGACCTCACGGACGAGGAAGACAAAGGGAGGTCTTGTAAGTTACTATTAATATTAGCAGGGATGTGCGTGAAACTTCAAAACTTCGACACATACGAAGCTTTGCCACTAAAAATACTCAATTTATGTTCGATTAATTCCATTTTAACTGTTTTAAACATTACAAATCAATATTAATATGTAACAATCTAAAGTAATTGAATTGTAAGCTATGATAATAACTGGAATTATTACTAGCTTCAGTGTCCGACTGGTGTGAGGAGTCTCTCCCATGTTAAACTGGCCTGCTGATGATGGGGAGATTGGGGTTTGAATACCACTAAAATACGGGTAGATGCTTCCTTCCTCATCTCTACCTCGCTAGAGTTATAATCAAAACCTGTAGAGATAGTAAGACTGGTGATAAGGGGAAAAAACTTGGTTTATCGGATTAAAATGAAATATTTCAATTATTTGAGAAATAAAACATTTTCTAAATGATTTTAGTGCATAAAGTTGTATAAATAACTACAATACATTATTTTTTCAAGCATAAAATAATAAACACAAAATATGTAAGCTACAGTTTGGCTTTGAATACATTTTATGTTAGATTCGAGTTTACTTAGAATTAGAGATGGGCCACTTGAATCTTCGAATTCTCTAATCTATCGAATCCTGACAAGTATTCGAGATTCAAGGATTCGGTGTTTTACTGGATTCGATGATTGAATCTTTCACCTCATAAACAAAGCATATTTTGAATTCAAAAATTAGTTAGGTCTACTTGAAAAGCACAAATTAATCCGTAATATTTATTTTGTCGGACAAAAGAGATAAACATGAATAAAATCTTCTTTTTGTTAGGTGTGGAAATTCTTACGTGCCTAGTACCCTAACCTCCTACCTCTATGGAAAACTTTGACTCAACAATTTTCGCACATGCTCACTACTAAAACTTTCACGTCACGAACAATCTTGTAAATATTTTAATAAACGCATTAAAACTCTTCAAAAACTGAAAATCTAAACTAGAATTACAAATAAAACAAATTACGCCTTTTTTTTAACAGAAACAAGAACACACAACGGATGATAACAAAGAGTGATGATTAAAATAAAGCTACTGTTAATTCTTACTACCCAACTGGTTTTAATTATCTACATCTATGCTAAGAACCCCAATTTATTGCATACAATCCTTAAGTTAGGCATTTTGTTGGGTTTCATGAAAAATAAATACTGTCAACAGTCAGACGGCGATAAAACTGTTTATTTATCCCTATCGGCATAAGTATTGTATATTGAATGTTTGTTTAAAATCGATTCAGGTAATCTGATCACTTAGTAAGCGCTCTCGAGATTTAAGAATCAAATAACGTGCTAATCCATTATTTATTTTTAAATTGATTTTTAAATATGTTATTGAAGTAATAGTAGAAATATTCAAACGTAGTCGTGCCTTATAAAATGGGAATGAACATATTGTAGTCAAAAATATGTTTGTGTTTTAAATAAAATTTATTCTCAGAAATCGATATATCGCAAGAATCAAGTATATTTGTTTTCTACGCGAAAATAGATAATGGATATATAAGAAAATAATAATAAAATATACTTAGGCATTATTGAGTTCACTATTTCCAATGTATGTTTAATTGTTAAGCATGTTGTTTTAGTCTTTAATAAAAATATCCGTTAGTATTTTTATTTTTGCTATCTTAATACAATAAAATATCCTCTAATGATGATTAAAGTTGATCAAAGGATAATTAGGCCTAATCTGTTTGTCACATGTTTTTTTTAGAAACTTAACTCATTCTAACAACACTTTTAAAAATAACTAAAATACACTCAAATTTTGATTGATTTGATTTTTAAACATTAATATGAGTCTAGATTGTTTAATTTGGCTGGATTTTAACCAGTATTTTGTGAGGGGTGGTTAGGGTTGATTAAAATTGAAAACATAATTGAAATAAATCTTAATTCACAGTTTAGGCCTATATTGTGTAATGTAGGTTTATTTGTAAATCATTAAAATTTATAATAATCTGTAGGATTCGGATTTGAGATTTGAGATTCGAAAATAAAATGTAGATTCGGATTCGAGAAATAGTGGATTCGACCCATCTCTACTTAGAATGAAAAAGTGGGTTTCGCTCACCCCTAGAAACTAATTACTTGAATCTAGGAGAGATTAGCATCTCATCATCAAATGTTTCCATCTTGTGGCCGGGTCAGTTTAGTAAAATGCCTCCATATTCCTCTAGCCTTCCACCATTATTTTTACTTTAATTTCTTCCATTCTTCTCCTTTCAATTGTATACTTTCTGTTATCTGCTTCTCCTATTTCTTTCTTGGCCTCCTTTGCGGTCTTTTTCCTACATACCTCATTTACATAAACTTCTTTGGCATCCTCTCTTTTTCTATCCTCATTACTTGCCCATACCATTTCAGTCTTGCTTCCTCTATTATTTCATGTACTCCCTGTACCCTCACTCTTTCCCAGTAAACTTCATTCCTAATCTTGTTTCACCTTGTAACATGCTCATCACAAACTTCTCTTCCATGGCTTCCACTTTCCTAGTTTCGCTTACATTCACTGTCCATGTTTCTGCTGCATATGTGACACTGGGTACAAAGTACACCCTGTACAACAGTTCCTTACACTTCAAGGCTACTTCTCTTCTCCATAGCAGGTCTCTTAAGGCTGCCATTCACGAGTCCATTCAGACTCAGTGGCTGACTTGTAATAATAAATCCTTAAATGGACTCAACATAAACATTAGTTTATCTGGGGCTTAGGATAACCTCGACAAAAAATATATAAGCATCGAGACTCTAATAAACAAAAAAAAAATCTTCGGGGTGTCCTCTGGGGGTTATGAAATCGGTAAGCGACTGTTTTCTCCAGACAGCTCTGAAATGACCTCCTACCCTCTCTACACCCACCTGCCAGGTGCTGCGGATCTCCACGGCTCGTCCAGGCTGCTGTCTAGAAAGATAACCAGCATGATCTTCACCAACAATATATAAACCAGGGAAAAGGGTTTTTTCTCAATGAGTCCTATGCCGGGATAAAAAAAATACTTTACATAACAAAATATTTTCGGGGAATATTATTTTATTATTCTTGACCTGCTTACCAAACGCCATGGTTAAGTTATAAGGTATTAAAACAACTTGTGAATGTGAGGAATGCCAGGCCTCCACCGTGGTTCGGATTCCACGTTAAAGTGTAGGTCCTCCATTTCATCTCACAGCCACCCTACCATTACACATTAGCATAAGTGCGTATAACCCGAATGGGTAGTAAGACGCGGTGCTAATAATAATAATAAATTATTTACTATTAAAATTTTTAGTGCTAATTTCTTTGCAAATATTTACATGAATCAGATAAGCAAACCGACAAATATTTGTTCAAATTCAAGGAATTGGGAATTATTTTTCAACAATACTAAACAAAACAGCTTGTGTTGATAGTCACGCAGTCTAATGTGTCATTTTTGCATTAGACTGAATTACTAGGTACAGGGCAGTAAGATCCAAACTGGGTGTACTAAGGATGATTTTATACAAAATGGTTTCCCGTTCTCTACAAAATATTTGGGGACATTTTCTCTAAATCTTAAGTTCTTCCTTGCTACCACATTATTTTAATTGATTACAAAGAGCCTGGACGAGTGATAAAGACATAGAGCTGGTAGAGGGTGTCATCCTCACCTCCTTAGTCCCTAGTATAGGGTGTCGTCATCACCTCCTTAGTCCCTAGTATAGGGTGTCATCCTCACCTCCTTAGTCCCTAGTATAGGGTGTCATCATCGCCTCCTTAGTCCCTAGTATAGGGTGTCATCATCGCCTCCTTAGTCCCTATGTATAGGGTGTCATCATCACCTCCTTAGTCCCTAGTATAGGGTGTCATCATCACCTCCTTAGTCCCTAGTATAGGGTGTCATCATCGCCTCCTCAGTCCCTAGTATAGGGTGTCATCATCACCTCCCTAGTCCCTAGTATAGGCTGTCGTCATCGCCTCCTTAGTCCCTAGTATAGGGTGTCATCATCACCTCCTCAGTCTCTAGTATAGGGTGTCATCATCGCCTCCTCAGTCCCTAGTATAGGGTGTCATCATCACCTCCTTAGTCCCTAGTATAGGGTGTCATCATCGCCTCCTTAGTCCTTAGTATAGGGTGTCATCATCACCTCCTTAGTCCCTAGTATAGGGTGTCATCATCGCCTCCTTAGTCCCTAGTATAGGGTGTCGTCATCACCTCCTTAGTCCCTAGTATAGGGTGTCGTCATCACCTCCTTAGTCCCTAGTATAGGGTGTCGTCATCACCTCCTTAGTCCCTAGTATAGGGTGTCTATGTTTTGTGTTATAGCATCAGCGTCGGTGCGCCTTGTGGGAAGTCTACCCTCCAGTGCCACAGTGACGTCCTCGAGCCCGTTAGGGGGTAGTATCAGAGTGGTCCAGCCCCACCAGCTGACGGGGACCACTGCTACACTGCTCACCTCCACAGCGGTGAGTGGAGCTCTCGGTATTTGTGGGAGTGTAACTCTCTGTATGTGGCCACTGTGCTATTGTTGTGTAAATGGTTGTGTTCTAGTCCGGCGTTGGGGGTCAGAGACTGGCGTACCTTCTGCCCACGTCAAGCTCTGCGCCAGGACAGAGCCGTCAGGTGTATATCACCAGCTCCACCCCTTCCTCATTGGCTTCGGCTGCTACCGTCACGCAGGTATGTTTTATTCCGGAGTACAATACGCGCCATGTCGTAATATCACTTGTAACTATTGTTGTTCTTGCTGTCAGGTTCGTCCCACTTCCAACTTGTTGGCCGTGTCTTGTAGCAACCCCATGCCCTGCTTTTAGGCCTGTGTGGGATCTCGAACTTTGGGAAAAAATTTGGAAATTAGATGTATCCAAAATTCAGGTGAAAAAAATTACTATTAAATAAGTTCAACCAAAAGCATCATTCTACTCTCCTGACCTGCTGAAGCTGTCTGTGACAGTGAAAGCTTGTCCTTAAAAATGTGTTATGTGTTTTTTAGTGTTATATCTAAACAATTTCTACTCCAGTATCACCAAGGTAAGTGTGCTGGCTATCCCTCCTAATTTAACCATGATTTAGCTTAGTGCTCTATACCACATAACCTCTATTAAATAGTTATTATTAAACAACATCTATCCCTATCAAGTTTGTACATAATATTTACTAAAAATATTATTGAATTAAAGTTAAACTAACCTTATCTTCCATTATGTGGTTGGGTACCATAAACTTCAGTCACTTTTATTTTACAACTGTCTAGTCAAATCACTGCAAGAATATACTCCTACAGTTTATTGTTGAATGTCACTTTGAGCTTACTAATCCTCCCTACTACCCTACACTAAACACTTCACCATCTGATTTACTACCATTAGTACTAGGCGAGGTTTCACGATTGACTTGGTTATGTCTTGGTATCAATAATCAAGTGGTTCTGATCAAGGTAAAGTGCAAGAACAACATTGAGATGTTTTTCTTAAACAAAAATGGTGGTTGGGGTGCCCTACCTACTTCATGTTGTAATATCAATTGTAACTAATGTTGTGCTTGCTGTCAGGTTCGTCCCACCTCCAACATGGTGGCTGTGTCTCGGAGCAACCCCCTGCCCACCACCCTCATGTTCAAAGGAGGCGCAGTTATTCCAGTCCAGCAAGGAGGTACATATTAAAGGTTGTCATAGAACTATGAACAGGGACTAGTGAATAGCTACTTGTACTTAATGTTATAGTCTGATTTAGTGCTCTAGAATGAAACAGCTCAAAAACAATAACTCCGTACTTAATCCATCCTCACTACCTTATCCCTGCATACTCCCTTCGCTTCAACAACATCCATACACCGAGTCATACATGCTCTTTTATTTTTAGAACTCACAACGTTTCTCTTTTCACACATTTCTCTACAATATTTAGCCATGTCCTACATGATCTATGCTTTTATTTTGATCCACACACTCTACCTTCATACATTTGCTTTGTCACTCGATCCACACTCATCCTATTAACATGCCCAAACCAAGGTAAGACGCTTCCACATTGACCTATTAGATTCCCTTTCCACACTCCAGCACCCATTCATTACTGACTGTCTATATGAGTTTTTCCACATACCTCTCTTAGATATCTCATTCCATTCACTTTGCTCTTGTGTTTCTCGTGACAGACTCACACTTCACATCCATAAAACAATGTTAGCGTCACCACACTTTTATATACAATTATCTTTCTCTTTTGATACTACTTCATTATTTCTAATATTCCCCATACAACCAACTACGCTTCGAGATACATTCGTCTTGTCGATTTCACCAACTATCCTTCAATTTTTAAAGAACATTCTGCCTAGAGACATGCATTCATTCACTTGTTCTAACAGTTTTTCCATTTATACCAAACTGACAATCATTTCCTGATATTTTCTATAGATTATAGGTTCAATTAAAGGTAAAATTTGACAGTCTAATGAATTTTACCTATCTTTTGATAAAATATATTTACACATTCCTCCCCCCCCCCTCCCCCCGAATATTAGAGAGTATATAATATGTATTGCCTCCATCTCACAACTATATGAGATTTATTATTTTTTTTATTATTCTGTTACATCAAACTCCCAACAAACTAATTTTGTTATATGGCAGGATCTCCAGCTAGCTCGGCGACAATCCTAAGGGCCGCAGGTCCCACGGTCCAAGTGGCGGCCAGCCCTCTCCAGACTGCTTTAGGCAGGCCCAGTAACCCTAGCATTCGAGTGTCCTCCTTGGGGGCCGTGATGAACAAGGTAACAAGACTACATTCAACTAACTAATAGGATGTTGTCCCTGTCTTAGTTTTAAGTTAGATTATAAAGCATATGAAGCTACGACAGGCCTAGCAAGTCGGCAGTGTAAAAAATATGACTTGAATAAAAAACTTGATACAGACTATAGGCAGGAAACAGTAATGGATTTAAAAAAAGTTTAGATCATTTACATTCTAGTTATATTTTTTATACATAAATAAACAAATGAAGGAGAAACTTCATAAACTGCATCATAATAATATTATTTTATAGAAGGTCCCCCCCCTCTTTTGTTTAATGAACACTTATATTCTTGTGCAGTTTCACCCTGCGCCATTACCCGCCGCACCGCCCTATCAACCCTCCAATAACTTGTGGAAGTTAGCGCCGCCAAAACCAGATCTCAAGATATCAAGGGTGACTAACAACAAGCCTCAACCAGGTGAGCTATTCGCTAAACATTCATTTGGAACACATTAGGAGTATGTAAAGTCACTTTTCAAATTCAAAGCAAACTCAAATTGAATACATGAAATATTCTCAAAGCCAAGTCAAATTTTGAATGTTTTTTGTTTTGTTTTATTCTTGAAAAAATATTTATGGACATTTATATAACTTTATATGCTAAAATTACTCGGAATTTTTTTTTATTACATAATTGTATGTAATATTTGTTTTAATCTGATAAATCAAGTTATCACAACTTACAATTTAATCATTTCAGATTTTTTCTTAAGAATATAGATTTGTAATGTACCCTTGATGTACCTTTTAAGGTAGCAAGCATACCTATCTTTGTTCCACTATGGTCTGGCTTATAAGATAGGACCATATTGTAATCACTCAAGGTAAGACTGCTATGTTTCAGGCTGAAAAAAATGTACATAACAGTTCAGGAAGTCAAAAGTTGAACACAAATTGAGTATTTTAGCTGTCAATAGTTTAAATGGCCAAGATTTCTAACTGTCAAAGCCAGAATTTTTTCTGAAGCAAAGTCAAAGCTTATATTTGGTTCGAAGCAAAGTCATATAGTGTGAGTGTTGAGTGTCACCAGCCTTTGTTTTTAGTACAGATGAAACTACCATATCAGAACCAGAATGTACTAAAACGTCAACAAAATTGTTGGACTTTTCCCTGCCCCAAATTTCCCCAGGACGGTTTCAATTTCCCCCGAACCTCGTTCGCGCGTTCGGACATATTCTGCACCCCTGACCCACTGTAATGTTATAATTTCTCCCGCACTTTGTAGACAGTATACGGATGTTGTATTGTCCTCTAGGTATCGTACTGTCGTGGAACATGCAGACAAACGAACAGTACGAGGAGATAGCCAGCTACCAGTTGTACGCCTACCAGGAAACCTCGGCTCATCCCAACACAAACCTCTGGAAGAAGGTGGGAGATGTCAAGGCCCTCCCTCTCCCCATGGCCTGCACACTCACTCAGGTAGATACCGTATTGGTCCTCTGTCTAGTTTGCCTATGGAGAGATTAACAATACATGTACCCATCGCTCTTTCTTGGATTTGGAGGGCAGAAATTGTTCTTTTCAAGTATGAAGCGGGCGGATTCCATTAGAAAGGCAGTGGATAGCTTAGAATTGTGTGGCCATTTGTCTAGAAAATGTTCCAGGCAGAAAGTCCTTGTATGTGGGATATGTTGATACAATGTTACAACACTTGAAACAGTGTTCATAAAAAGTTCAGCAGATAGTGGTAACCCATACGCATTCATGTATATGCAAGGAAATAACATATTTACCCCAAAATAGGCTATACATTTATTATGGGATATGGAAGATTCATACTAAAACCAGAGTTGCCACCCTTCTGGAAAACAGAGAAATCTCAGGGAATTTCTCTTAAATTTTCTAAATATGACTGGGATTTTAAAATATAAAGTCAAATTATCAAAAGTGTTAAACTCTTTTGCTAACCTACTTTTACATAATGTTTTTCTGTTTTATCAATTAATTAAAATTGCGATCGTAATTTGTGAACTTCACAGTGAAGGTTATTGCTAAAATGTGGCGTTATGTAAGCCAAGAACATCAGCGTATGTGTAAACATCAGCACATGTGCCGTGGTCTGCGTTCTAGTTGTGATAAAGCGTCTGCACAACCTTCAATGTGACACGTAATACACATGCGGGTATTTGATCTTTTGTATTCTTAGTGACAAAATAGTGCTTTATCATTATTTTCTATATCATTTGTAACTTGATTTTTTTTAAAGTTTTAATTACCCATTATGTTACGGCGTTATAGCAAAATTGTTTATTTATCACATCATTAGTGACCCTTTGCGCATGCTCAGATACAGATTTCTTTTAGTGTTTCTCAATTCTAAAATTACTTGCGTATTGTAGTTGTTTTGGAGTCCAAAGCATTGCCTCCCAACCACCCACTATTTACAACTAGAAATAAAATGTTTTGTGTAAATGTGTGGAAAACAGTTTATCCACACTCCAGAAACAAGCTTCAAATAAATAAGTAAAAATTGAATTAATTTGTTCATGATGGGCCCAGTTCATAAAGTTTTTTAACTTGAATAAACGTGGTTATCATTAATTAGGGAGTTGGGGCAAAGACTACTTGCATTGCATGTAATGACAGGAAGGTTGAGGTTTGAATCCCGGTTAGGTGCACTTGGGTGGTTTACCCATTCTATCCATGCTAATTGTGTGCATTTATTCTGAGCTACCTTATAATTCCTGCCACATTATATTGCCTTGTTGGAACTATTAAATTTTTTCCTGAAAAACCTGGAAATCAGGGAACTTCAATGTTATAAATTAGTGGCAACGCTGTTAAAGAGTTCACACAAAAAGAGGAAAAAATATATTTTGTTCTAATATATTGTTTGGCCAAGATTTGCTTTTTTTATTTTCTACGTGCGAGCTTAGCAAGCAAATACACTAAATTCTTCTCACAATAAAATAACAGCTGCGACCAACAGACTGCAACAAAAATACTAGAGATGGGCCATTCGAATCTTCGAATCCTCAAATTCACCGAATCCTGACAAATATTTCAGATTCGGCGACTCGGTGTTTTACTGTATTTAATGGTCGAATCTTTCACCTCATAAACAAAGCATAATATTTTGAATTCAAAAATTACTAAGCTAGGCCTACTTGAAAAGTACAACTTAATCTGTAATCTTTATTTTGTCGGGCAAAAGAGATAAGTATGAATAAAATCATTATTTAAAAATAAGTTAGGTGTGGAAAATCTAACGTGCCTAGTACACTACCCTCGCACCTCTATGGGAAACTTGGACTCAACCATTTCAGCACATGCTCAATTATAAAACTTTCACCTCACTAACAATCTTGTAAATATTTTAATAAACACATCAACTTCAAAACTCTTCAAAAACTGAAAATCAAAACTAGAATTACAAATAAACTTGAAATAAATAAAATAAATAACATCTTTTTTTAAAAGAAATAAGAACACATTACACACAATATAAAGTCAGCCACCATGACGTATATGTTTACTTGCCAGAGTGGTGATTAAATAAACACGACTGTTAATTCTTACTACCTGACTGGTTTTAATTATCTGCAAATATGCAAATTTATTTCATACAATCCTTAAGTTAGATATTTTGCCGGGTTTCATGAAAAATAAATACTGTAAACAGTTAGATACCAATAAAACTGTTTATTTATGACTATCGGCCTACATATTGTATATTGATTGTTTAGAATCAATTCAGTTAATCTGATCACTTAGTAAGTGCTATCAAGTTTTACGAAGCAAATAACGACTTTCTAATTCATACTTTGTTTTTAAATTGATACTAACTAAGAGTTTATTATTTAAAAAATATGTTATTGAAGTAATTGTAAAAACATTCATTGGCAGTTTAGCCTACACAGAGTAGCGTGTTAGACCCCATGGCCATCGAAGCGGGTTATTATCCAAATTGAATGCTAGGACCAACACCTTAGCTCAGTCGGTAACATGCATATCTACTGAGCTATAAGTCCCGGGTTTGATTCCAGGAATGACCAAAAAATGTATCATTGGTGAAATGTGAGTTTTGCCTTTCACAATGATGAATTAACAGCGGAGGGCTAGGTGTTGTGTCTGTTATAGATTTAAGTTAGCCTAGCTTATAGGCTGTGTGCTAATATAATCAGTCGGTTTAGAAGTTGCATGTTAAATACACAAAATTAAATGAATGTTAGGAGTGTTCGAAGTCCACTTTTTCAACTCAAAGCCAAATCAAAGCTTGAAAGAAAAAAAAGCTATACTTTCCATGAGTATGTAAATTTAGGTACTAAATATAATTTAACAAAATGCGTTATTTCAAATCAGCTGACTAGCACAGAAACAAAAGGAATATGTAGTCCTATTTTGAAATAGCATTAAGATTCTGGGGTGTCGAGTTTCCCATTCTTAGTTTGGGGGAAGTATAATTTTTTAACATAATAATTAACAATTCGACACCTTATCTCAGCCGGTAGTGTTTTAGCCTACTGAGCTGAGGGTCCTGAGTTTGATTCCCGGATAATTTATCATTGGTGAAATGTGGATTTACCTTTTCACAGTGATAATTTAATGCCCAGGGACTGGATGCTGTGCCTGTCCTAATCTTAAATGATATTATAAGGCATATGAAGCTATGACAGGCCTAGCAAGCCACTAGTATAAAAATATATACCTTTAATAAAAATCTGACCAAGGCCACAAGCTGGAAACAGTAATGGATTTAAAAAATATTAATAAACACATAAACAACAACAATTAAAGAATTGAAGCTAAAATTTAAGATCTTTGCTATGTGTTAATTGTACATGTTCCCATATATGTATCTCTATCATACGGTAGCAATTTCCTCCCCCACTCCCCCTGTGTTTTTCAACTTCCAAGTTTAGAAAGCTATGTTTAACGCTTCACACTCTCTCCTGATGAGTTCCAATAGACAAACCAGGATAGTCGGTTGAGCGGTAAAGATTGATTTTCTTCAAGCATCAGCCAGTGGCAACACTTTCCTGGGCCTTCTTCCATACATTACAAAACATTGGCACCTAAAAGTGAACCAAGATTTTTTTTTAAGAGAAGATTTATGTATTTTATAGTTATAAGCACCACATACCAATTTCCTACGCTTGTTTTTATTTCAGTTCATGGAAGGTCATAAATATCACTTTGCGGTGCGTGCGGTGGACATCCATACCAGAGTGGGACCCTTTAGCATCCCAGGGAACATTGTACTCACCAAGAAATAAGTCACAAGACTGATTAGGAGTCAAGCTTGAAGCCGTGACTTAGCGTAGTGTGTTAGGAACTGAACACTGCCATTATCGTGTGTAACTCATACTTTTCTATCTCCACTCAATTGATTATAATTGTAGATTTATTTTGTAAATTATTTTAGTTTTCATGTGGCTCTATCATCAAATCATTGGTTAGTGTAATTAGTTTAGGAACTCAAAAAAAAGACTCACATTCTGATGAGAGAATAATCAAATTATGTCATAGTTTCCTGAACAAATCAGAAGCTTGATGAAAATACACTATACAAACTGAGTCGTAGTTTTATTTATGTTATTGCTTGGAATAAAATTGCCACATTTTGTAAAAAAAGAAAATGATTAAAAAGCCCAATTCGTTACTGCTGTGAAAATGCTGTTTCCATGGTTAGTTTTAGTGCTCGTCATTTTGCAGAGTAGCCTGCTGAAGTATTAAGACAAAGAAACTTCTTTCACTACATTACTATCAAAACTATAAGTTTCCAAGATAGTAGTGTGTCCGAACTGGTTGGAGCTCGTTTGGTAAGAGATAGTTGGATACCTATTATCGGGAAAATGTTATTTTCAAAAGTTTGTTAACCTACAATTACCTAGACTATGTAAGAGAGAATAAAAACTATCTTATGTTTTTATAAGAATGTGTAATAAACTTTGTGACGTTTCAGTACATAAACTCTTTTTTAAATATGTGTGATAAATGTTAAAAGGCACACTTCCCTCTTTAACATATCATACAATCAGTTATTTCTGATATACTGTGGCCAACCTGTGAGTTACTATTCTGGACTTTATTATTTTCTCATTTTATTGTGGAAAAAAAAGGAAGGAAGCTGGAAGAATTTTACTGAACCGATCAGGCCAGTGGCTAGAAATAATTTATGATGATTATGTTAATAGTGAGGAAGATATGTAATTGAATTTTAACAACCCTTTTCCTCAATTTTATTTGAATAGTGTTGCAGCAATCTTCTTAAAAAAAACTACACAATTCAGAATGTTAGTGCTAGGTAATCTGAATCAATTTAGTGACAACTGCTCCAATCCCTCTTTAATATTGTATAAAGGTATACTTCAAAATGGATGCTCAATTGATACCCGTTCATTGTTAAACAAATTTTTGTTTTGGCATTTGGGATGCTTGTTATGTCGATACACTTTTTAAATTATGTTATTTATTATGTTTTCATCTTTGTTTAAATGAATTGATAAAAAAAGGACTTCTTTTGTGTAAATACAAATGTTTGTTGGTAAAACAAATAAAAAATTTGAAACTTATTATTTGTTTCAATTATCTTTAATTTTATTGTTTGCTCTTTTGGTGGTTAAATGATCTTAGGCATCACACTTGCAATAGATTGGACTGCCAATTACAGGGAAACCAAGGTTAAAATCCCGGTCGAGTGTATTGAGGGTAGTTTTACTTAAATGGTTTCTTGATCTCACCCCACAAAAATGTTTATACATTTTCTTTCAAATCTACCTTCCTCTTCCCTGACATATTAGTGTAAATATGCACACAGATAGAAATATGGAATGCACACAAAACATAATGTTAAATGCCAAAGAAAGCAACCTGCATTTGTGACTGCATGATCTAAGGTGTTGGTATCTGAATGATATTGGATTGCTGGTGATAATAATACTAATAATAATAGCCTTTATTTATCTGGCGAAGTTAAGGTGTTAGCCTTCTCCTCCACTTAACCAGTGTTGAATACAACATACACTATTACATTTATTGAAATACAATTTAATAAAGAAATATTCAAATAATTAGAAAAACATTCTCACACTCATTCACACACCCATTTAAAGCTCAAGTAGTTTCAAGAACTCGGTTTAATTATTAGACAAGATAAATTGCTTAACTGCACACTTGAAGGGGAGTCTAGATGTTAGATGACGATTAGAGTTATCTAGTTTGTTCCAAGCCTGTGATGCCAGGACAGTTTGAGATCTATGTATGGGAATATATAGACATATGGAGAGTTGATTCTGATCTAGTAGTTCGGATGTGTCTTATCTTTCAGAAATAGGAACTGTGAGGATAGGTATTGAGGCTGAGATGTTGATAATATTTTGTGAAGCAATACTAATAAATGTAGCCTTCGCCTTTCATTTATTCTTAACCAACCCAGTTTATTAAAATTCTTAGAAATATGGTCATGCCGTTTTAAGTTAAATATGTATCGAACACATGTGTTTTGTAGTCGTTGTAGTCTTTCTACTAGATCGTCTCTTAAGTCATTGTCTACTATGTCCCAGTAGTCTAAGTGTGGCATTATTAAGCTCTGGACAAGGATAATTCATACATTTTCTGTGAGAAAATTCCTTAGTCTTCTTAGTGAATGCAAGCAGGCATTCACTTTCTTGCAAATCGAAGTTACCTGATCTGTCCTATTAAAATTTTCATCAATAATCACACCAAGGTTTTTAGTAATTGTTGTCAGTTGTACTGTAGCTACTCCTAATTGTATGTCAGTCAGCAAGGAACGGTCCACATTCAGTAGTAATCTGCTTATTCCTATAAGAATGGCTTGAGTTTTATCAGGGTTCAATTTAAATCCATTTTTTTCAGACCAAGCATTTATTGTAGCGAGGTCAATATTTATTCATTGTTTGGCTGTAGTTATTGAAGAACAGTCAGTAGAAATATATATTTGAGGGTCGTCTGCATACATGTGATATTTACAGTATGGCATTGAAAAAGTGATATCATTCACATATAAAAAAAAAAAGCAATGGCCCTAAAACTGAGTCCTGTGGAACACCAGCCTCAACTGGGCGCAATGTTGAGAACGTGTTGCCTATCATAACACTTTGCTGGCGACCATGCAAATATGATCTCATCCACTGTATACTGCTTGGAGAGAAATTAAATAATATTTATGTTGCCTGTAAGTGGCTTGATTTTTGATTCTCGTTTAAATTTCGCATATGCTTGGTCACGTCTCCTCATCAATAACCTAATGTCTTTAGTCATCCAAGGCGCAGGTGGTCTACTAACACGTCGAGTTTACTGGTGCATGTTTATCATACAAGTCAAGGATCATATCATTAAAAAGATGTAACCTGTCATCAACATTTAACTTAGTGTTGACCAGGTACCAGGGCATGGATTGAGCGTCAGCATTCAGTTTGTCTGTATCAATGGATTTAATGTCACGATATGTGATGACCTTAGGTACGATTTTAGCCACACACATTGAGTAGGATAGGTAAACATGATCATGGTGGAGATTCCGAGGACTCCGACTTGTCCAGAAGAGATCACTTTATTAGAGTTTGAAGTATATTTACGATCAATCCACGTATGCGAGGTTGCGGTATGATGTGCTGCGTCTAAGTGATATGGCGTCATATTGTATGAAGACAAAGTCAGTAATTGCGAGGTTTCATTGTTTCTACTAAGTAAGTCCACGTTAAAATCACCCATTACTATTATATCTTCATATTTGTGCATGTGCTCAGTCAAGGCAGTCTCAAACCAACTCGAGGTGGCCGATACACTACAGATAACATAGCCTTTGTTGTGAATTGTTTATTTCAACAATAATATATTCAGGTTGCGCTGAGTACGGACTCTGTGATGCAGATAGTACTTTATATTTAATATCATCTCTGATGTACATACACACACCTCCACCGCCCTTCATGGTTCTGTCATTTCTAACGAGTTGATAACCACTCAGGTGACTGTGGTGGTAGAATTTCAGTCTTGGGGTCGATTGTCAAGCCAACTCTGAGAAGGATCCACTGATCAGAAATCAGCCTGGTACGATTCATCTTGGAAAAAAAGAAGGAATTGTTCTACTTTCACTAAAAAAACAGTCATAGGACAGGTATGTTGAGGGGAGGGGGATCTTTGAAGGCTAGTTCTTTCCAAGTTTTTTTGTTTTAATTCAACTAATATTAAACAAAGGTAAGTATTATTTTTTATTAATTCATAAATTATTATGTTTGCTTTCAACAAAACTTCAATAAAGTTTCTCACAGGTTACAAGTTTACAACATAGTGAAATCAATTTCCTGTGATTTAGATTTTAGGCCCTATGCTTGCAAAAACTTAGTTTAAATTAGTTTTATTTACATTTTTGTAATTTATTATTATTTGCCAGATTTGTTAGGAACAGAACTTTCACAAAGTAAAGCAAAATCTGCTCTATTATTAACAATAAATTTTTGAGTATAATCTAATCATTTTTATTATTATTTTAATCAAATGTGACTGTTTTAACTTGTAATTTGAAATTTTATAGGCTTGTGACAAAGTTGTTTGCAAAATGAAATACCCGCCCGAATCTGGCCTTGCCCGAGTGTAATTTTGTAATGCCCGCCCAATACAAATATTTGCTGCCAGACCACCCCTACACGAGAGAGTAGGGGAATCAAGGTCGAGGTGGTATGGACATGTAATGAGGACGGAAAAGGAAAGAATACTAAAGCTAATGATTTGAGATAAAGTATGTTGGCAAAAGACTGCCAGTAAGACCAAGAAAGATGGGAGGAGAAGAATGGTAAAAGGAAGATGGAGGCATTTTAATAAACAGACCCAACCACAGGCTGGAAACAGTTGATGGTTCGATCATCAAATAAATCTCCACTTCTTTAATTTTAGTTCCGCTGAGAATATGATTTGTGAGGAAACTGTAACGCTACTATTGGGAAACAAACAAGTTGATAGCAATATTGAGTTTATTAATCTATTTTACAGAGGTTGCATTTGATAAAAAAAGGTCAAATGGAACAACACGATGAGGATAACGATTCAGGACCAAGTCACGGTGAAGGAGTCGCTGAGTGAAATGCTTAGTCCGGTGATTGTCAGAACCTGAAACAATGGAGTAAATCAAAAACAAGCAGTTCACCAAATGGAAGGTTTTTCAAAATAAAGAAAAGTTTTTTTTAAGGTGAAATTAAATGTACAAATGTCAAACTCCAAGTTTTACTCAAATGTTTCACATCAAATTTTAAATTAAGAACTCAATTTTTTTAATAAAGGTCCCCAGCGACCTGGAAAACAGGGAAAATAGTGTATTAACAAGGTAACCTATTATTATTTGCTAGTTATGGCTATATAAAAATAACTCTATGACGGGAGCCTGCGATTGAGCTGTAGCTATACTCAGTCGGTTGGCATGAATATGGTTATAGCTGTATTTAAATATGATCTTCTTTAAATTGAAAAATAACACCTGAACACAAGATTTGAACCCAGGACCTCTTAGTATGACAATGTTCTGAGCTACCCAGGATTATTCTTCACTCATATTTTAAGAGAGTTTGTGATGGTCTTGCTGACATTATTGGCTACATGCGAGTGATCGATTAAGATTATGAATCCGACACCTTAGCTCAGTCAATAGCGAGTGTGCCTCCTGGGTATAGGGTCCCGGGATGACCGAAAAATGTATCATTGATAAAATATAGGTCTATCCTTTCACATTGATATGTTAAGGGCCGGGGACAGGATGTTGTGCCTGTCCTAATCTGAAGTTGGTTTATAAGGCGTATGAAGCTATGAGTGACCTAGCCAGCCAGAAGTGGAAAATATAGGGCTTTAATAGAAAGATCGACCCAGGCCACAGGCTGGAAACTAATGGATGTAAATAAATTAAGATTATGAGCCATCTTCAACTCGAGAGGGCTATGTAGTACCAATAGTACAATGACAACTGTATGAACACACATATCAATAGCCAAATAGTCATTGTACTATTGGCAGCATATAGCCTTCCCGAGTCGAAGGGGGTTGCGCTATCTGATAGCCCATAATCTTAATTGACCACACACGTGTAGCTGACAATTTTTGCACATCCATCACAGAATCTGCCTTAAAACATGAGTGAGGAATGACCCAGGGCACAGGATGACTTCTGGATAGCTCAGTGGGTAGAGCATTGGCGTACTAAGCCAAAGGTCCCGGGTTCGATTCCTGTGTCCAGGTGTCATTTTTCAATTTAAGGAAAATAAAACGGGGACATGTTGTGGCATATGTTTGGTCAGAGAGAAGTATTAGAAAAATCTGGGAATTTAATCAAATTTCTGGAATTCTTTACCTCTTCACTAAAATAAAAACTAGAGATGTTTCGAATCCACAAATCTTTAAAAAATAAACAGCTTCAGTAGAAGTGAATGCATTTAAATAAGTTGTTTAAAGGTTGGTGCTACTGACAAATTATATTTGGTTTGTCTTAGCTATAAAATCATAAACAGCAAAGAGGACACTTTTTTTTTAGTTAATTAATTAGATTGATACAATTTGGCCATTTTTTGTGATTTGTTACTCTCACAACTACACAAGTTTATATAATTCATGTTGACCCCGGTGGTCTCGGGGTAAAGTGCTCGCCTCAGGATTCGATGTTCGTGGGTTCAAACCCAACCTGAATTGAAGGCTATTTCTTGAGCAGTAAAAATCCGTAGCACAACTTTCTTTGGAGGGGAAGTAAAGCCATCAGACCCATGTTGATTGTGGCATGTAAAAGAAACCTAAAATATATGTGAAAATACCTTTTCCGCCAAAATTCGTAGACCCTTTGCTCTCGCTCATAGGAATTATCATGTGCTGATATATCACTCGGATCAGAAAGTGTGTGTTAAATACCTCAAATAAATAAATATATATACCGGTGTGTATTAACTGCTAGAAAAATGTTATTTTGACTATTATAAATAAAAGCTGCATATTTATTGGAGATGGTATGTTCAAATCCTAAGGTATTTGAGAGATTCAAGATTCGTAAAATCTCAAAAAAGCATTTTGAATACAATTATGAAAACCTTGACTTTAAATAACAATTTTTTTAGCAGTTAATACACACCGATGAGTCTCTTTTGACCGAGTCTCCCCTGTTGAGCCTAATAATCTCAATTCTCAAAGTCGACATGAAGGTTTTAAAGTAATCGTTCCACCTCCTCTACTACGTGTCTTTAGCTAAAGTTGAGTCATTGCCATGCACACGCTCGAGAACTTGATTATGTTATAGAAAGAAGAAACTAAAAGACAATGTGTCTCCCAACAATTTTAAACTTCTCTGGTACAGGTGAGTTGGGGTCTAAAATCATATTCCAAAATATGAATACACTTAGTCTAGGCCACAAAGTGATACATTCACTTAGTCTTAATGAAACAAAAAGTCGAACACACATAAGATATTCACGTAGTAAGCTAGAGCGTAGTGTTTGCAAGTCGAGTGTAAAATACTTGTGCACTTGCAGAAGATACAGGATACACAAACCTTGTTAGTTCCGTCGTAAGTGAAGGTGGCACTGCCACCATTGGCAGTGACGGAAGATGCGGAGGACACTCCCAGGACTGTGATAGTTGCCAGGTTCATATTTTCTCCAGTATATCCTGTCTTTTTGGGGGTCCCTGTCAGCTGAGAAGACTGGAGCGAGAAGGACACCAGGGTGTATGCCCCCGCCTCATAGGTCCCTGCAAACAAAGATGATGGTTCGAATGTGTTAGGTAGAAGTGGACTGTATAAAGTTATAATGGACATCACAAAACACTTGTGTATACTGATTGTTTATATGATACAGTATAAACACATGAGAACGCATAGAAACCATGCTTATGAGTCTTGTTTAAGACCAAAATTAGACAACTGATGGGTTTGGATCCAACCATGACAACGATAAGAGATAATTGACACTGGAAGATTAAAAAAAACATAGGGGACCACCCCAAATATCTTCTAAGTGCATATAATATTAAAAAAAACATCCAAGTAAGGACCATTCCAATTAGCTTCCAAAAGTATCCAATTTTCAAAAATGTGTTGATGGAAAATAACATTCAATAAATTCCTAAGGTGTCTTGTTTTAAAAATTTGCTGGTGAAAAACTACTCCAGATAGCTTCTAGTTTTGCATCTAATTATTGAAGAAGAAAAAAAGTGAGGATCACTCTAAATAGATTTTAGCAGATCTAACTTCTACACGCGTAAATTTTATCTTCAATTTATGTGATTTTACAAGAATTTCCAAGAATTTAATTGAAATTAATGAAAATTCTGAGTGTTTTCATTTATAAATTAGCATATAAAATATTGGGGAAATACATTTTTTAGTCTGAAAAACCCGACAAAGTCTGGTGATTTCGAAACTTTTAAAATTGCGTCAACCATGATTTAGATGTTTGCTGATTCTACGCAAATTGAGAATTTACTGCGTAAATAGTCACTGCTTCGGAAACAAACTCTAGAGTGAATTGTGTTGTTATTTTTACAACCTGCGAAACAATCGACAATCGTGTTGTCAATCAGGAACAAATATATCAACACTATCCTTCAATAAAACATGTTCTTAATATTCACCCTCCACATCCTGTTATTGTGAGATTAGTATTAACAACTGGAGCCTTAGACCCTAGGCTAGGAGATATAAGGAGGAGGGCAGATACAACCAAAACTGATCATCTTAAACTTAAATTTTTGGATATAGGGAAGGTAAATTTAAAGTAAGCTCTTGAAATTCTCATGGATAGAAATAAGCTCACCCGTCTCTCTTCCCTGTCTCACTGAGAGTGTCCCAGTAGAGCTCTATCCTCCCTGTCTCACTGAGAGTGTCCCAGTAGAGCTCTATCCTCCCTGTCTCACTGAGAGTGTCCCAGTATAGCTCTATCCTCCCTGTCTCACCAAGAGTGTCCCAGTATAGCTCTATCCTCCCTGTCTCACCAAGTGTGTCCCAGTATAGCTCTATCCTCCCTGTCTCACCAAGAGTGTCCCAGTATAGCTCTATCCTCCATGTCTCACCAAGAGTGTCCCAGTATAGCTCTATCCTCCCGTGTCTCACCAAGAGTGTCCCAGTAGAGCTCTATCCTCCCTGTCTCACCAAGAGTGTCCCAGTATAGCTCTATCCTCCCTGTCTCACCAAGAATGTCCCAGTAGAGCTCTATCCTCCCTGTCCCACCAAGAGTGTCCCAGTAGAGCTCTATCCTCCCTGTCTCACCAAGAGTGTCCCAGTAGAGCTCTATCCTCCCTGTCTCACCAAGAGTGTCCCAATAGAGCTCTATCCTCCCTGTCTCACTGAGAGTGTCCCAGTATAGCTCTATCCTCCCTGTCTCACCAAGAGTGTCCCAGTATAGCTCCCTCTCCCTCTCTCACCAATAGTGTCCCAATAGACCCTTATCCCTCCCTGTCTCACCAAGAGTGTCTCCATCATCCCAGTAGAGTTCGCCACTGGCAGATCCAGACTCGTCGCTCGCCACCATCAGCTGGAAGTTGTTCTTGCGGGAAGCCGTGGTGGTCATCCCGGGCTCCTGCATGGGAAGTATGTGGCCGCCCCTGACCAGCAAGGGGATGGTGTCCAGAGGAGCGTCTAGGGTCGTATCCGCCCCACCAGAGGTCAACAAGGCGCCAGTGTAAAAGTCGTACCACTGTGCCAACGGTAGGTAGATGTCCACTTGTGTCGTGGCCTGGTGACAGATTGTGGGGACTTTTATAAGAATGTGTCAAAATTGGCTGGTCTCTAATATTTCAGGGTGTTTTCCAGTGATGAATGAGATTTTAGTCATGAAATTCATTAAAAAGTTACATTGGCAGTTGGTGGGCCCTTTGGCTGGGCAAGCAGCGTTGAGTGTAGGGTCGGGGGTAAAAAAAAAGGTTCCAAGGCTTGTTTTTATCTTTAGGCTTTAAATTTGTTATTTAAATAATTTTAGTGGTGTAAAATGTATTTAGCTACCATGTTGAATAAAAACTGGACTCATAATATAGTGGTAAGTTCACCTGGTTATGAACCTAGAGTTCTTGGGTTCTATTTCCAGCTGGTATCATGGGTAATTTTCCTGAAAGGGAAATTATCTCGACAATGATCAGGGCTTGGTTAATTAGTCTTAAGTTATGTTTAAGAGTTTCCATTGGTTTCACAACCTCGTCACTATCACCATCTCTTCACTTCATCAGGACATGAAAAGAACCTTCATGGCAAGGATGTATGATGAGTACATTCGGGCGTCTCCTCGACAATGGCACATTAGTACTGGTTAATATTGCCACAAACAGGGCTACAAGTGAGGTGGCCCGGACACGCATATATATATTTTTTGTTTGTTTGTTTTTTGACCATCTACAATTATGCTAAGTTAAAATAAATATGGTACAGAGAATAAAAAAATTATAGAAATAAAAACCACTTGAGTAATGCAAATCAATACCAATTAGAGCTGTTCTGAATACAGATCCTTTACTATTCTATTCTTTCAATGGTCGAAATACTCTTTGGCAATTCAAGTTTTGCTTATTTTCCTCTATGGGCAAGCAGCCCCTTACCCTCTTTCTTTTTCATTCATACCTTCTGCCATTTGAATGATTTATAATCAAGTTTGAGTCAGATTCTAGTAGGTTCTTATGGCGAGAACTTACCCACAGTCATGCTTGACCAATATAGATCTTAAAAAAAAAAAATGCTGTCAAAACTATAAAATATGTTAAGTTTGTGACTTAAAAGATATTTGTAAACATAAAATTAAGTTTTTATTTCACCTCAAGCAGTGCTTTCAATATCCATATGGACCGACTGTGCCTGAAAAGTTATAAGATTAGCTTTCAGGCCATGAATGTTTGTTGGCAAAGTTCATAGTGCCAATAAGATTAGTATTTTTTTTATATTCTGCGCAAAATTACCTTGAGCCATAAATCATTCTTGTATTTGAAGTTAGAAGTAATTGATTTATAATAAAATTTCGTTTCTTCACATTAATTTTTTGAGTTTTAATTTATTCATTTTTCTCGGTGTGGGAGTATTCAATTGTAAAAGTACCACAGATCTTTTTTTTCCTAACACTGCGTCTTACTACTCATTCAGGTTATACACCTATGTACTAATTACGCGAATGTTTTAAGGAATAGTAAGGTTTAACTTAAAGGAAGTGTACCTGCATTTGCATGGAGGGAGGGAGAGTGGGAAACCATTTAGGAAAACCAGCCTCAGTACACCCAACTGGGATTGAACCACCTTTTCCTCGTCTTCAGCAGTCTAGTCTATTGCAAGAGTAGCGCGTTGAACCATGCAGCTATCAAAGCAGGTACCACAAATAAGATTCTTAAAACTTTCTTGGTGAATATATCAACTTTCTGTCAAACGATTTTATTACTGTCACATTTCCAGTTGTTTGTACTGCCACACAAATTGGTCAGCATTGAGAAAAACTAGTGTTGGCCATCACGTCTCTGCAGGGACCTCACCTCCGTGAGTACTGGAGCGATGAGTAGCCCCGAGCCCCACATGAAGGCCGTGTCGATGGAGTAGGTTGATTCATCCGAGGGGAACCTGCGTGACAGTAACCATGGCAGCAGTGAAAATCATCGAGGGATGGGCAAACCACACTCTCTCTGCAGGTATTACCCAGGGGTATAAGAACAGGGGGAGGGGGGAATGCAATATCTACAGAGTACTATGATTTATAAAGGGGGCAAATTTATTTTCGAGGACCCCACAAGCCTATTTTGACTCCAATCTCCCAGAAATTGTTCCTATGAACTTGATTCGGCATTATTATTATTATTATAGATGACATTGGTAAATATTTGAACTCGTCTAGTTATTTACTCTTTGCTGATGATGTAAAATTATTTAAAATTATCAAATCAATTGCAGATTGTATAGAACTACAAAATGATGTAAATGGTATTCTACAATGGTCTTTTGAAAATGGAATGTCTATTAATAAATCTAAGACCAAATATATAACTTTTACTAGGAAAACTAATCTTTTCTCTTTTACTTATAAATTGGGCAATGAAAACATAGTTTGTACCCTTTATATTAATGATCTTGGTGTTCTTCTTGATAACAAACTTTTTTTCCACTATCATGTTGATCATATAATTTCCCAATTATTGAAATTACTTGGACTTATTAAATTTATTACTTCATCATTTAAGAAAGTTAACTGTCTTTTATGTCTGTACTATGCCCTGGTTAGATCTAAGTCAGAATATGCTACTGTTGCTTGGAATTACATTACCTTAACTGACTCTCTTAGGTTGGAAAACGTTCAAAGAAAATTTGACCCTGCGTGCTTTGATAAATATTTTAGTAACCAGATTCATTATGATTATGATAGAATTCGAAACCTCTTATGGCTCCTTTTTGTTTTTAATATATTCAATAGCAAAATTTATTGCAAATTTGCCCTTGATCATCTAGGCATTCATATCCCTTCTCGGGCTCCTCGTAATCCAAAATTATTTTTTCTCAATAGCTCTTATAAGGTAAGCCCTATAGTTCATTGTATCCATAGCACCAATTCTAGATTTGTCGAATTCGACTTTTATCATACAATAAAAGCTAAACTCAGAGAGCTATTTAAGGAAATCTTATATCTATAATTTACCACTTATAGGTTCTGCCTATAATATCTAAATTTACAATATTCTAATTTATTTTTTTGCATATTGTTACTGCTTTTAACCACTCTTTAGGTTTTTGTTATTATTTATATTTTTTATTATCATCATTATTGATTAATTTTTTTTTGGTAACTATTAATCATTATATAACATTATTTAGCCATTTTTTTAAATCTTATTTTCTCGTGTAATTATAATGATGTATTTGTAAGGTACTTGTGTACTTTCAGTGCTAGTCTGTCATAGGTCCTAAGACTGTTGGCCAGCACTATAATAAAGTAAATTATTATTATTATTTATTATTATTATTATGCTGAGAGTAAGTGTATTATAAATTTTAAGTTCTTAACTGGTGAAAATTATATTAATAGACTATAGTTGAAATAAATGTCTAAAATGTAAAGAAAAGGAACTGCATCACTGTATAGGGCAAATATACTCCTCTTAAAATTGAGAGGAACTAAATTTTGAAAATGAAAAATAAAATAATGTAGTTGTGTTTAGTGGTGACTAGAATAGCCAGTCAAATTAGGAAGAGGGATGTTAAATATGGCTCCCTCCCCCCTTCCTGACACCCAAATTTGAGTCTGGGGGAGGCAAAGAATTGATGTGGAGAACATTGAAACATTGCCTCTTATTTGACCAGTTTATTTATTTATTTATTCCTAATCATATGATATATGAGCATCAAAAATAAAAATGTATACTTAACAAATATAGGACATATCCATTATTTTCTCAATCTGAATCCAGAATCTGAATTTTATAAAACATGCTCAACATAACATTTTTACTCAACTATATCAATTCTTAAGTTGCTGTAGAAAATAATATACCTAGTAACTAAACGTTAACAATGTTTTAAATAATATGTTCATTATATTATACATACAACTTTCCATCAAAGCGGTACATTAATGGTCTGGGGTCTGGCTGTTAAGTTTGTCTTATACCTAATTTTTTTTAAGCTAAGCCACCAATACAAATTAATAGATTTAGAATAAATTACAATTCAAAATTTTAAAAATATATATCTTGAATACTATATTTTCTCATATCCTTGAATCTCAAATATCGATAAGGTTTTGAGGTCTCAAAGGACTCTTCCCTAAATCTTCTAAGAAAGATAATGACTTCTTAAGACAAGAACTGAAGCTTGCACTCACTCGAAGAAGATCGGCGTGACCACAGTGCTGCCATCTATGTGTGCCTCGTAAAACAAGGTGTAGAGATACGGCAGCAGTGAGTAGCGAACAAGAAGGGCTTTCTTTGAGGCTGCGACTACATCATCTCCTAGAGAGGCGGGATCCTGGGCCTGAGACAAGGACAGAAGTGTCTGTAATATATTGCAATGTCTCCCAATCCTCAGTCAGATAAAGACCTGATCTTTCTTTGAACTGAATAGTTCCGTCACAATTTGGTGGGAATGTTTATTTACCGTGTATCCTTTGCCGTTGTGGTTGCGTGAGAAGGGGTAGAAAGCCCCTAGTTCCATCCAGCGCTGACAGAGGGCATTGTTGGTGTTACCGTTGAAACCGCAGATGTCTGCTCCCATCAGAGGTATTCCAAACAGACTCATACTAAGCAGCTCTAGAGAGATAAAATGAACAGTTGTATGAGTAGAGAGATGATATATATCGATTGTTAGTTCCTCATGATCTCTTCTTAATCATCAAGTCTTTAAGGATATTCGAGATTCAAGGATTCAACAAAATTAATATCTTAGGCAATAGTTCTACTTAGACTAGTGATAAATAAAACAAGTTTCAAACCCCTGCCTTACATAGTAAATGAGTTGTACACCATACTCCACATGGTAAACAGTTTGTACACCCCTTCCCTACATATTAAACTATATGTACACCCCTGCCTTACAAATTAAACTAGTTGTACACCCCTCACCTGGGACTGTCCAGGCCATGTCACCCCACGATGACGAGATGTCTCCGCTCCAGTGGCCCACATAGGAGCCAAGTCCGACAAACGAGGAGCGAGAGATCGAAAATGGACGCTTTTGACGGATCTCAGACAAAACACTGCACAATTAATGGATCCCATTAGACCAGGATGGTTTAAGGATGCTACTTGAAGGATTAGTAAGTACTCATTTTGACCAATATTTGATCAAAATATTAATTATGTTGCACGTTTAAATATTTTGATACAATTTCTAACAAATTAAGACAAAGGAGGAGGAGGGGGGATTAAGTAGGAGACACCACTAACAGATACACTGGAGTGTTTTCCATCTTCCGTCCAGACAAATGCTGGTGAAATATGACTCACGTGCTGGTGACGATGGCCTCGGTGAAACCATACATGTTGTGCAGGTTGTAGTGTTTACCCGCGTACTGGTCAGCGTCCATGCATACAGTCCTGGATATGAGGGAACCACCAGACACGCCGGGTGTGAAGGGGGGGTTGTTGAGAGAGTTATCCGCGCAACCAGTACTGCTGCCATCCAGGAAGTTGGATGGCTCGTTCATGTCCTGGCGGCAAGTAACATTTGTTAAAACCTCTTCGCGGTTCTAAGACTCGTGTCACACTTGGTTACAAATAATTAATTGCTCTGGGACTAGTTTACAAATTTGTTAGGCATTTTCTAGAATTCTTTTGCATTATTTAAATTTTTCCTTCGGATGTTAGTGTGCCTTTGTAATGATAAGAAATTAATTATTAAATATTCATATGACATGCTTCGGTGGCCGCAGAGTTTAAGAAGATATTATCACAATAGACTAGACTGCCGAAGACGGGATGATCAGGGCTTGATCTCAATCGGATGTATTAACAATGGTTTTTCCTAAATGGTTTTCCACTCTTCCTCCATGCAAATGTGGGTGGACTTCCTCAAAATTAAACATCTTTAATCCCTAACACAGTTGTGTGGTTAGTACATAGGCATACAACCCAAATGAAATTCTAAAAAAATAGTCATATGAAATATTAATATCATGTTTATAACTATTATTATTATTATTAGCACCGCGTCTTACTACCCGTTCGGGTTATACGCACTTATGCTAATGTGTAATGTTAGGGTGATTGTGAGATGAAATGGAGGACCTACAGTTTAACGTGGAATCCGAACCACGGTGGAGGCCTGGCACTCCTCACATTCACATTGTCAGAGGTGAAGGAAGAGTTTGGTAATCAGATAAATCTGTGCCGGGACCGAGGATTGAACCCCGGCCGCCAGCATAGAAGTCTGACACCTTACCCCTAGACCACCAGGTCACCGTTTATAACTAAAACAATACACAAAAATGGAACAAAGTCGACTATTTTTATTAACGGCAGTATTTAATGTGTAATTTATGAACTCGCTTATAGACAAACTTAATTCTCTAACAGACACAGCACGCAGTCCATAACCCCATTGGATAGTGGAGACTCATTTTTAACGATATTACCTTTTTTTATTTTCTGCCTGTACCAGGAATTGAATCTGGGACCCTTTATTGTGTTTATGGAAACACTACCGACTGAGCTAAGGTGTTAGAAGGTTGGTTATCTTGAGTTTAGATTCGCTAAGCCTATGCCAATCCAAGATTTTAAATTTTGAATCGCCCATTTCGGTGGTTGAGTGGTCTAACGCAGTGTTTTTTAAAGTGTGGTCTGGTGCAACGGATCTCAGAAAGTATCATAGTTAAAAATTAATCAAAGAATGCTGACCACATATAATTAAAAAAAATTGAGAATCAAAAGATTAAATATGAAATATTCATTCTATTTTGTATTTCTTTTCTCAATAGACACAAGTCACATAGATAAAGTAAGTGTATATCAACCTTAAGTCACCAAATCTGAATAATTATTTATCAATTAACAATTTTAAAATGTTGAAAATATTTTAAAAAAACAACTTATTAATTAATGTTATTATATGATATTTTTGCTTTCGATTAAATTTATTAAAATCATTTTTGTCTTTTATTTATAGTCATAAAATGGAATCGCCTAAAAAATAATGTTTTTCCTGCATAACCTTTAATACTCCCTTTTACCCCTTCACCCTGGTGGTCCCCAAGTGTGCATAACTTCCATTTGGTGGTCTTCCATCAACAAAACCATTAGAAACACTCCTATAAAGCATCACCCTCGCAATAGACTCTGACCGTGACAGGGAGATCGGGGGTTGAATCCTGTTCTGGTGTACTGAGGGCGGCTTTTCCCTGAATTGTTTTCCACTCTTCCCCCACAAAAATGTGAGTACACTTGTTTTAAATTCAACCTTACTCATCCCTCACACATTAACCTAATTATCACATATGTGTCTAACCCAAACAAATAGTAAGATGCGATGTTAAAAAAAATAAAAAATTGATTCAATTAAAACTCAAATGAAATATTGGTCTGAATTATGTTTAGTTATAAAAAAAAAGGGAATTTTAGATTATAATTTCAAATTAAATTACACTGAATCCAAATCTGGGCCCTATTTAGATTTCAAATTTTGAATCCGATTCAAAATATTCTTGTATTAAGATTTATAATTTTGAATTGGATGTGAATTTTAACAACAGTCCTGTTTGGATTGGAAATTTGGAGGATTCCCAAAAGATAATAATGTGTTAGTTATCAGGTTTTGCTAATTATATTGTTGTTGCCAGTGAGTGTTAGCGATAAAACATTTTCATCTTTTGTCCTGATGATAATCTCGACCAATCATGTTCTTGGGACAAACATTTCTCACGCAACAAACAACACTCTCCAGATAAACTATCACTCCTATCATAATGACTGTCAAGTACTTTTATTAAGAAGATTTATCTGGAAATTATCTTTCATTATTGAATGTCCTGGGGATTATGTAGCACAACGTTTTATTTTTAAAACTAGCGCTTGTCTACTAGAGTGGTCTGCATCCCAAAGTGAGCGATGTTTCTGTCTGCCCCGTGCAGGTATGAGGGCACTATTATTGATTCATCCTAACCTGAGACCTGAAGTAAATAAATATTCCCATATCACCATGCGAAGGAGCTACATGATTGGTGGAACAGTCACGGCCATGTATAGTCAATACCATAGCAAAGTAGACCGACTACAAATTTTTGTATTTTTTAATACTTTTAAATTTCCTGTCTTATGTTTAGAAAAACTCGGGAAAAACTTAGAAAGCGCCATAGATAGACGGGAAGCACTCAACAATCACAACAACAGTCACTTAACACTGCTGAGATGAACTGTCAACTAACCGTTGCTGACTTGAGGTTAACGTGTGATGAGAACTGTACCAGGGGGTGCCTTAACGCTGAGTCAAGAGTTTGTTGATATTCGAAAATCGCTTGCAAAACTTAAAGTATCATTTCTAAATCAAATAAAGAGATAATTTTACTTATAATAATTTTCTAATATTTTTTTAGAACAAGTTAAATACATTGTATAGGAGGGACTATTTAGTGATTTAGGGATACCGTTGAAGTCCGTTCATTAGCAAATCAGAACGGCTTGCTTACATTGTTTCAGCTCAGGATGAATCAATAATAGTAGGAGTGACACCAAGTCACACCGTTGGCGTGTCACTAGTGAGGTTGGTGAAACATTCAACCTGGACTTTCTGAACCAACTGATTATATCAGCACACGACTTGTATGTACATATATACACACACACTTAATCCTTACGGGATAGGCAAGCAATTGTGCGTATAGCTAAAAAACAACACCTCCATACATACTCCATCCTCATTAACTTTCTCCACACTTCCCTATCCTTGCATACTCCCTTCGCTTCAACAACATCCATACACTGAGTCATACATTCTCTTTTATTCTTAAAACTTTTAATGTTTCTCTCTTTCACACATTCATCTACAACATTTAACCACGTATTACATAGATTACCCCTTAATTTTGATCCACACACTCTGCTTTCATATATTTGCTTTATCACTTGATCCACACTCATCCTCTCAACATGCCCAAACCAACGCAATACGTTTCTTTCACAATGACCTTTTGGATTCCTTTTGGACTCCTTCAGCACTCATTTATTACTGACTCTGTCCATACAAGTTTTTTCAAATATATTTCTTAGATATCTCATTCCAAACCTGCATTCACCTTGCTCTTGTTTTTCTCCTGACAAACCCATGCTTCAGATCAACATACTTTTATATACTTCCACCTTTGCCTCTTTTGATACTATTTAATTCTTTGCGATAGTCCACATACGAGGCACGTCCAGAAAGTATGAGTACTGGTTGCCCTCTCGTGATGTGAATTTTTTTTCTTCTTACAAAGTTGGCAACACTGAGTGGTAGTGGGGGTTCTTCTGAACACAACTAGCACAGGCGGATCTCGTTAATATGAAAACTCATCTTGTAATGTACGATTGTGTGAAATATGTCGTTAAGAAACCCCGCCAAATGCAAGATGTGTGCTGTCATTAGGTTCCTTCTCGCTGAAGGAAAAACACTGACTGAATTTTTTTCACGGATCAAAACTGTTTATGGCGAAGGTGCTATTAGCCGAGAGAACGTGTTTAAGTGATGTCGTGAGTTTAATGAAGGCAGAACGAATTTTCATGATCAGAGGTGTGGAAGACCCTCCATTTTGACCGATGAGTTGGTGCAAACCATTGAGAAAACTGTTCGTGAAGACCGCCGATTGACAGTGGATTAAATTTCTGCGACGTTTCCACAACTCTCCAGATCTCTCTTACACGAAACAATTACAGAAACGCTGGGATTCCGAAAATTGTGCGCAAGATGGGTCCCAAAACAATTGACAGAGCAGCACAAAGTGAATCAGGTCGCTAGCGCTCGCGAATTCCTTGAGCGATTTGGATTGAAGGTGAGGATTTTCTGAGCTCGATTGTGACTGGAGATGAAACCTGGGTGGCTCATTACACTTCTGAGACAAAAAGAAAGTCATCACAGTGGCGGCACACCAGTTCCCCATCTTACAAAAAATTCAATACCTCAATTTCGGGCAAAAAATATCATGGCCACTATGTTTTGGGACCGAAAAGGGATAATTTTGATCGATTTTCTGCCTCAGGGGGAGACGATTAATGCAGTACGAGACTGTGAGACTCTAAAAAAGCTCAAGAGAGCAATTCAAAACAAACGGAGGGGAATGTTGATGAAGGGAGTGCGCTTGTTGCACGACAACGCCTGCTCGCACACAGCCAACGCCATCAAGGCGCTTTTGGACTCATTCGGTTGGGACATTTTGAACCACCCCGCATACTTCCCTGACTTGGCGCCTTCAGACTTACATATTTCCATCTCCCTGAAGACTCACCTGGGTGTAAAAAAAAATTCAACCGACAAAGAGGGGAAAGAAGAGGTCCTGAACTGGAAGAAGGAGATGGCGGGATAATTCTTCATCAAAAAGCTTGTGCCACAACTCACAACCTGCATAGAACGGGAAGGCGACTATGTGGAGAATTAACTGACATATTTACCAACAAAATTCTGTAATTTTGTTTTAAATACATATTTTTTTTAAATAGAAAAATCGAGTACTTTTACTTTCTGTACGTGCCTCGTACATCCAATTACTCTCCGAGATGCATTTACCCATCTATTGATTTCACCATACAGCCTTCCATTTTTACAGAACATTTTCCATTTATAATAAGCTGACAATCATTTCCTTTGTCATTCTTGAACACTTTTATAGCTTTTAACACCTCAGCCTCATTAATTCTTTCACTTATCATAACATTTTCCCTATTTTCTTCAACTTTATATACATTTCCCCCCATACAATCGTCCAAAATACTCCCTAAATCGCTTTCTTATAGGCCTACTGTTTTCATACCATATCATCTTACCACATCCATTCTGAATGCCATAGGTCTTTCCTTGTACTCCTTGTTTCGTTCTCTTTACCCACTTCCAGAACAGGTTCTTATTTCCTTGAAACGTATTCTGCTTTCTTTCTACTTATTTTAATCTCATTTGCTCTTTACTCCCCTTTACTACTTTCTTTTTATTAATCTCTTTCTCTTTGTATATGTCCCACAACCTCTTAAATTCTGTTTCACTCTTCGAGCATTCATTTGTTTGTGTGCTTCTTACTTTTCTCTCAGAGCTTCTTCCCCCTGTTCATTCCACCATGCTTATCTTTTTAAGTTTCCCACCACCGCAGATCCACACGCAACTTTCTCGCACTCAGCTACAGTCTCTTTTATTCTGTTCCCAGCATTTTATATATCATTGGCATTTTTTCAACATTTTATTCATGCTCTTGTAAAGCCAATTTTTCACCCAGCAATCTTTCATATTGTGCTCTCACACTTTTATCATGCAACTTTTCTGCTTTCACTCATACTTGCTTAATACTCTTGCACTGCTTCCTCATAAAATTCCTACCTATTTGGACTACTGAGATCACTAGGGAGTAATTCGTTCCACATTCAGCTACACGAACAGCCCTAATATTATTTACTAAACTTCTCAGTCTCTCATCATACACCACAAAATTAATCATTGTTCTCAAATCACCCCTTTGTCTCGTATACTAGTGAATATCTCTGTGCTTAAATCATGTGTTTGACATAAATAAACCTTTTTCTAAACACATACTCACTAACACATCACCATTCTCGTTCACCCTGTAATCACCATACCTTCCTAACAATCTTTCTGAATTCTCTATTTGGGTATCCATCCATTCATATCTCCTAGTTCACATGCATTCAAGACTTCACTGAGCTCATTCCAAAATTGCACTCTCACATTCTCGCCTTCACCCTCCATTGGAGCATAACCAGCAACCAACATAACTCTGCGAATGTCTATTTTCATGCGTACCCATAGAAGTCTGGATGACACCAACTCATACCTTCTCATAAACAGCTTAGTTGTTGGACTTGAGTTTAAACCTACTCCCTGACCTCCACTTACCCATTCATCCACACCTGACCACACCTCAGATACCCATCATAGATTTGGTAATCTGAGGCTAATATTGTACAGTTTCTTTTAATAATTAGTTTAGAATAGACCAGGCTATTAGCCTTGATCATACCCTTACAACTTATAAACCAACCTAAATATAGAACAGACACAACAGCCAGACCCCAGCCGTTAATTCATCACTGTGAAATGGGAAATACACATTTTACCACTGATAGATTTTTCAGCCATGCCAAGAATTTAACTCGAGACCTTTAGCTCTGTAGGCAGACACGCTACCAACTGAGCCAATAAGTTGGATCATATCTATATTAGTTAAACTAATTTTGGAAGGATGAGGACGTTAGAATTTAGAAGAAATCTGTCCGAATTTGTGTTTAGGGAAGAGTGAGAAACTATTTGGGAAAAAACACCCACAGTCTACCTGACCATGATTTGAACCCCATCCTACTTATCTTCAGCAAGTCAGCCTATTGCGAGACAGATTCCTTAGATCATGTGAGCATATAAGCGACTCTCTTCATTGTTAAATAAATCTGTTTGAATATCAGAAATGATTGGAAAGCTTAAAACAAAACAAACAATTATATTTGTATAGCTCAAGTTCCATAATTCATACATAAGGTTCTAATAGTATTTATATGATGTGTTTATGTTTAGGAGCAATGTTCACACAGTTTAAGGTTCAAACAACCAAACATGTCACGTCTGATAACAGCTAGTGATACTGTGGTAAGATGATTTATAAATGATGTTAGAGGGTAGCTGACTTACAATCCAGGCTCCGTCAAACTCGAACAGGTCGTACATGGACTGTAACATCTCCTTCCAGTAGGTGATGGAGTCAGGATGTGTGAAGTCAGGCCAGACCGTGGAAACAGGGTTCCACACCTGAGGATAGATCAGATGTACAGATATAAACAAACACTAATCAATAAATATAAATGTACAATCTAGAAAATGAGTACAACCCTAAAACATAAACCTTAGCAAGAAATTCAAATTTCCTCTAAACTGCTACATGGGTGTAGAAAGGTGAGGGGTAGGGGGGTTGATACAGCCCAAACCCCACTGTACATTCATGAACCCACCTTATGGAGGGGTCCACTTATATGTAGACCAATACAATTTAAATAAGTTATTTTTATTCCATTAGTAATTTTATTTGAAAATAGTTAACATATTCTACCTAATTATTATATACAAGATGCGTTTTTTATAACCTCCTACTAACACCAACTCTGCCAACATCTCAAATAACAGACTGTTTGTGGTGCGCCCAATAATGTGTTGGGGAACAAAGGACGTTTCTTGGAATGAAACGAGTTTTTAGGGTTGAGAAAAGGACTAAAATAGTTTTGTAATATTTTACTTGAGAATCACCCACCCACCCCCTTACTCCTCCAGTAAAACTGAAGTTTCTACACCTTTGACGATAGATATGTGTTTTACTCAGAAAGGTTGCAGGTTTATGAGGTAAATGTTTCAGTTTCTTAACAAGGTCTCACTATTTTATTATTAATATTACACTCAACTGTTCTGATTATCAGAATTAGGTGCATACCACTTGACTTAGAGGTCCTCTTGAAACCAAGCAAGGAGTTGTGTAGAATCCCGATGCCAACGGCGGATATGGGGGAAATGGTTTATAGGGGAGAAATGAGTGTTGAGGATGCCGAGAATCATAAACTATCGGTGCGTACGTTGGTCCGCGGATGGACGTACAAGTTCATGGCAGCACTGGTAGGATTCCTGGCCAGTGATGGGCCTGCTGGGATGAGACCCTTCTACAGAAATATGTCGGTCGAGAGCTCCGTCAGGAGGTTTCTCAGCCAAAGATGTAGGTACTGATATAGAGGTAACGAGACTTACTGTACGCGCACCGGCTATAAGTCGTGCGGGTACCACTGGTGGCTGCGGGAAGAGATGACAACATGGCGAATCTGCGGGACTATGAAATAGTGGCATCGGGGCTGATTGGGGTCTCCTCAAACACGTGATTTATAAACAAGGGCGAGAGGGGAAATATGGGTCACCTGTAAAGGAGGGGGTAGTCGGCGGTGTGTCAATCATTGGCTTGGTGGGCCCAAATTTGAGGTATGCTGGACGAGGTGACAGAATCTACATGAGTCTGAATGTAGAAACAGGGAAGATAAGTAAGGAAGTGGTTTGCACTTAGGTGTAGGTGGAGCACCAACTCCGGCGAGGGCGCCTCTTCAGGTGGAAAATAGGGGGATGCTCGCCTCTTCTGGGCGCACCGTCAGTCTGAGATGAGAATCCAGGTCTGATGGGGTAACCAGTGAAGGAGAGTACCGGGGAAGTAATATACCCGGGGCGGACCAACTGATGAATGAAATTGTATCTCAGAGATAGGTACTATAAGAACCAAAACCTGTTTAGATTAAATAAAATTGGATAGTGTATAATAGTAGGAAATGTTTTGATACTATGTAAATAAGGCCTGTATTTAAAATTGTAAGATGCCAGGCCAAATTAGATTGGTAGTAAAAAAACACATTGGGTCGCTCACGAAGCCTAGCATTGCTACAATGTGTTGCAGGCTAGTATATTTTGCTTCTCATAAAGTACCAGGCTAGAATGACAACATAAACCCTTTTTTATAATATCTATTAAACCTTACATTTAATAAAACTCGACAAAACTTGTCAAGAATCTGTTTTTATGTTACCTTTCCGAGGAAGGGGCTACCAGAAGAGTCCTTGATGAACACTCCAAGCTCGACTCCCCTGTCGTAGGGAGGGTAGGTCCCAGACGCTTCTGACCCACTGACACCCGGGTCAATCAGTGGAATGTAGTGCATTCCATTCTGAGGAATATTACAAACTTTATAAGAATCGGCTGTGAACTGAGATATTATAATATAAATAATGTCTTGATAAGTTTCTTGCCTGATGTAACTCGTCTACAAAATCTGGGAGCCCAGCGAACTTGTCTGTGTCATAGGTAAAGTCATTTTGGTTCTCCATGTAGTCGAGATCGTTCCACTGAGTGTCCTGGAAACATCGCATTTACAGTTGTGAATGATTGGTATTGCTTGGTATTTACCGAGGCATAAAAACAGAATAATTGAAAACAACAACCCAAAGCTTCACGACAAATATCACGCACCTGATCCAGGGAACGGACATTTTGGTTCTGGTTAGTAAGACAAACATATAAATGGATACTAAATTCCTCATTACTTAACCTGGGAATGAAGTAATGTTTAGGTCTACTTGACCAATAAGGCATTAGGAAAGCCAGAAAGTATAAATGTTACTAACTTCCAAGAGTCAGATGACATAACCCTCTATAAACAATGATTGTTTCATGAATGTTAAGTTAATCTTACCAGAGGGATTCCAGCGTCTTGCGTTCTTGTCATGGCAGCTTTTGTGTCAGCCAAGTCAGCGTAACCGTATCTAGCAAGAGAATATAATAGTATAGACACACCTATCAGAATGATTATATTTGTTTATTAATTGTTTCATTTCATATATACTGTTACCAGAAGAGTCCTTGATGAACACTCCAAGCTCGACTCCCCTGTCGTAGGGAGGGTAGGTCCCAGACGCTTCTGACCCACTGACACCCGGGTCAATCAGTGGAATGTAGTGCATTCCATTCTGAGGAATATTACAAACTTTATAAGAATCGGCTGTGAACTGAGATATTATAATATAAATAATGTCTTGATAAGTTTCTTGCCTGATGTAACTCGTCTACAAAATCTGGGAGCCCAGCGAACTTGTCTGTGTCATAGGTAAAGTCATTTTGGTTCTCCATGTAGTCGAGATCGTTCCACTGAGTGTCCTGGAAACATCGCATTTACAGTTGTGAATGATTGGTATTGCTTGGTATTTACCGAGGCATAAAAACAGAATAATTGAAAACAACAACCCAAAGCTTCACGACAAATATCACGCACCTGATCCAGGGAACGGACATTTTGGTTCTGGTTAGTAAGACAAACATATAAATGGATACTAAATTCCTCATTACTTAACCTGGGAATGAAGTAATGTTTAGGTCTACTTGACCAATAAGGCATTAGGAAAGCCAGAAAGTATAAATGTTACTAACTTCCAAGAGTCAGATGACATAACCCTCTATAAACAATGATTGTTTCATGAATGTTAAGTTAATCTTACCAGAGGGATTCCAGCGTCTTGCGTTCTTGTCATGGCAGCTTTTGTGTCAGCCAAGTCAGCGTAACCGTATCTAGCAAGAGAATATAATAGTATAGACACACCTATCAGAATGATTATATTTGTTTATTAATTGTTTCATTTCATATATACTGGCAGAACATGAGGGTGTGCCTGAATGCTCTCGATGATGGTAGTTATTAGTGCCTAGAGCTCACCTGCAAAGATGGAATCCCAATCCCCAGTAGGGGGGTATGAAGGGACGACCAATCAGCTCCGTGTACTGCTTCACCACGTCGGCTGGCGTGGGCCCCATGAGGAAGTACATGTCCAGGATCCCCCCAACAGTTCTGTAGGTGAGTGTGGGGCCAGGGTTTAGGAGCACGTCTGACACAAACAAGGACAGCTTCACATTATTTACATACTGACTTAACCAAGGACACTCACACTCACCCAACACTATCATGTGTATTATGGTGACATTGAGAGGCTCTTTATATTCTTTGAAAGCAGGTGGGACTCAAGTGGTTTGGGGCTCACACTGAGTGTAGGCCTGGGTTTTAATACATTCTACTTGTATTAGGGCTCACCCATAGCGTTGCTGTTGAACAAGAAGACACCATGAGCGTTTCCAGAGGCTTCCATTGCCAGGTAGAATGGATGAGTTCCGTACAAGTTGGTCTGTGAGTGAAACAAAATAAAGATAATAGTTATAACAATACAGAGAAGTGATTCTTAGTTATTGAACACAGACAAATATATATTTTATAAATATTACATAACCCTACAGTAGCTTTTTGAACCCTCATCTCTTGGTGGCTTTGGCATCACTCTGGGATCGCGGCTGTTCTGACATTGTCAGGCTGTGGCTATACCAACACCTTTAGGGATACGGCTGTGTCTACACTTTGAGATTGTGACTATACCGACAATTTAAGGTTTTGACTGTGTAACCCCTTTGAGATTGTGGCTTTGCCAGAAATTTGAAGTTTTGGCTATGCAGACAAATTTAAGATTGCGTCTGTGCTGACACTGCTATAAGACTTTTTGCCGAGTAATTGAATTTTATGAAGATATCTATAAAAATATTTTTGAAATAATTAATTTAGTCTTGATTACTATTAAAATGAGGATATTAGAACCCCTCTGGGGGTGTTTACAAACATTTTCTCCTGGGGACTGGTCCCTATTCCACATGGTGAACTGACTCCACTCAGTGGACAGCGGGAAGGACGCTCGATGCTCTCCCAGACCGTAGATGTACTTGCTGGGGAGATAAGTCATCATCTGGATGAACTGGTCAGCGAAGATGAACGCTCCCAGGTCTTGGGTGTTGAAACTGTTTGCAAGGACATGGGTTAAATGCATGGAGACTTTCTCAGAGTTAAGATAGTTTGTAAGTCATGTGGTAGTACAATAATTTTATATACTCTAAATTAAAAAATATAGTTTGGTATGTGGAAAAAACAAAACAAAAACAATTTTACCAAGTCCGCACCAAGGGGAGGTGTTTTGTGGGTTCATCATTCCCCTCCCCCCCCCCTCCCCCAGATGCTTCGGTGGCTGCATGACCCCGGGCATCACTCTTGCAATAGATTAAACTGCTGATGACAGGTAAGCCAGGGTTTGAATCTCGGTCAGGTGTTCTTGGGGGTACAGGGGGATTCCACTCTCTCTCTCTCTCTCTCTCTCTCTCTCTCTCTCTCTCATAAATCATCCTTAACACACTCTCATAATTAGATAATATGCGTATAGCCAGAGTGGGAAGTAAAACATAGTGCTAAACATCTTCTCCCCCTCCTTGTGAAAGTAGTCCTACTATTATTGTATGTTTATATTCCTCTTCAACACCCAGGATAGTGGTTCGGTGGAGTTTTATATAATTTACTACACCTGGAGCTACGATGGGTTTTAAAAACTTGAATTTGTTTCAAGAAAGATCTAATGTTAGTAATATGCGTTTTTACCTAAAAATGGAAACACTAACTTGAAATTCATATGATACGTGAAACAAATTAATATACATTGTTGCAGAAACTCAATAAAAAATATATAATAACATTCCCCCAAAGATCATGAATGAAATAATATACATTGTAACAGAAACATATTGTTCACCAAAGAGCATAACAATCAACTTTCCATTTCCCAAACCTTCATTTAAAAAAGCTTCTGACTCAAAAACTGTCGGTTTTATAAAACTATATTTTGAATAAAAGTATTTTTACTTTTAAAAGTCCTACAACTTTTCAATGGTAAGTTATATCATATCTCAAAGAGTAGCGGAGATATGATTAAAATTGGAGATATCCACTCTTGTAAAGTACCCTCTAATTCATTTTCCCGGAATAATGAGATGCGACATTTGGTTTGTGATGCTATAAATTAGTGTCTAGATATAAAATTTAATCAACAATGTCTGAACATATTTTGATAAAATCTACTTTTTCTCTTTTCTCCCTTAAGTAAACTACCTTTAATTTTAAGGTTAGATATCTAATTCCAAAAACCCCACTGAGGAACCTTATTATAACACTAGATACAAAGTTTTAGTCCGATCAGTGGAATATTTTTGGCTCTAGGCTGAGATAGTTGAAATTGCGAAAACCACATTTTCAATTTAAGGGGTTCATGAAAGATCAACATCCATAAAAATCCCAAGTTCAATTTTTTTTAACAATCACAATACTTCCTCTCTTTGAGGGGACACGAGAAAATAAAATAGCCTTACAATCTCTTGTTGGTGACTTCCCTGAGGGGTTAGGGCCACCACAGGTATAACAACCCTACAGTATATGAGCCTGAATTATACTATTATTAAGTGTAGCAATTAACATTTCCGACTAATCAGTAGAGTGTCTAAATGTGTCAAGCTTATTTTCCAAGCGTACAGTCTGTAAATAAAACCACCAAACTTACATCACTTCTGAGGTGCTCGATCTGACCACCTGAAACCCAACCTTGGTTTCATCAAACACAACCTCGTAATCTGTGTCGGAGGCTTTGCTGTCGACAGTTGGCATCACCGGTAGGGGGGGCTCCCATCTCTCATTCGCAGGATCATAAACCTTAGGGAGGAAAACAAATAATGTTCATGATTACCCAACTACTCTCTACACACCAATGTTCTTGTTTAGTTGCGATAAAAAACAAAAAAAAAACTCAAACATCCACAGTGGAAAATATTTGGGTGTAATAAAAATTATCCAGAAGAAAAAGTGATATTTTCAACTAGATTTGGATTGAATGCACAATTTTATGAATCCAAATCTTGTAAAAACTTATAAAGATAAGAGGAAATAGGAATATAACAGAATAATAGAAAATATAAATATTAACTCATTATTAACATTCATTCATTCATTCAGTTGATGACACAGACCTAACCCCAGGTACTGAAGACCAGTCATACCTTGATATGAAGCCTGTTCCCTGTCTCGTACTTGGCATCGATCTTGACAGTCATGACGTCATTCCCGATGAAGGAAGCAGCGGTGCGCACCAATGTGGCGCTCTTGCCCGAGTCCGTGTCGCTGACATCACTGATGGTGTATCCCCCATATAGTGCCGCATAGTTGGCTGGGTAGAAACAGTACGGAGTGGCTAACCCCAATCTGTGTTCACTGAGAGACGCGGGGATCCAGCAACATCCCCGGGCATGGCACAACTCCTCATTGGCTCCCGTCTCTGAGTAGCAGTCGAACCTCATGCTGTTCTCAACGGCTGTGCACTGCTCTGTTGCCGGGGGGTCTAGCCCCAGACGCAGCGTCGCGTTGCTGAGGTGGGTGTTGGTCGGGATAGAGGTGGCCCCCAAGACCCACACAGCCAAAGTTACCATGATACAGTTTATGAGAAACCCCATGGTTGTTTGGTTGGTGATGAAGATCACCGCTGCAATGGAGTTGCTGTCACATTGACAAGGCTTTTATTGCCGTCATTGTGATGGTGATGACAATGTCACCATTATGCGATTTGTGTTCCAATCTTTGAAGGACTTGCCTCTGATAGGTTTGTTACTATGTCAACAGCTGTGTATTATATTTATTTTGTGAGATTGAAGAAGCCATTGTAATATCTTAGGGTCATTGCTGTTTGATCCCCACTTGTCGATATTCAATCACGCCCATCTGTTGATCATACCCACCTGTTGAAGTGATCTCATATCTTATCTAAAGGTCTTAAGTGAATTACTCCACATCAACATATTTTAAGTGTGATGTAAAGTCGAATAATCGTTTACATATAGTTATCTGTTTTGATATTGTTTCTGAAAGTCAGATATGTGCGACCATAATGTGATGCAAAGGGGGGTGTTTGGCCTGTGTTCAAGGGACCTCAGGGTTGTCCACATGATACAAGGCTCCTGGAGCAGGAGCATTCTGGGGTCCCTCTTTTAGACAAAATAATTAATCAATAATCTATTGGTTTATTAATATTTATTATCATATTTAAACTAGTCATGAAATATATATTCAATTTAATCTCAAGTTTTTATTTTCTTAGCACATCTTACTATCTATCTGGGCTATATGCATACCTATGTACTAATTATGCTAATGTGTCAGGGATGAAGAAGGTTTAGTTAAGACAAAGTGTGCCCGTATTTGTGTTGAGGTAGCGTGGAAATAACTACAGACTAGTAGAAGTTCACGGGAGTTTCCTCCAATCTGACCTAGTAGCAACATTCTGAATGTTGCTTCTCCTGTCTCAGTGCAATGTTTCTCAGATTAACACCGTTTGTTACATATCCTGTCTCAGTGCAATGTTTCTCAGATTAGCACCACTTTGTAACATCTCCTGTCTCAGTGCAATGTTTCTCAGATTAGCACCATTTGTAACATCTCTTGTCTCAGTGCAATGTTTCTCAGATTATCACCACTTGTAACATCTCCTGTCTCAGTGCAATGTTTCTCAGATTAGCACTGTTTGATACATCTCCTGTCTCAGTGCAATGTTTCTCAGATTAGCACAGTTTGTTACATATCCTGTCTCAGTGCAATATTTCTCAGATTAACACCGTTTGTTACATCTCCTGTTTCAGTGCAATGTTTCTCAGATTAGCACCATTTGTAACATCTCCTGTCTCAGTGCACCCCAGGAACTTCTCACTGCATTATATGGGCTGGTAAACCTGTCTGGTGTTTACTTCTTGTAACATTCCTTTCATTGGATGCTTTGATTTATTATGGACACTATTATAAATGTGCTCAAATGTTACTTTTTTTACTATTGACATTATGTGTTTTGTCTTAGAGTTAGATTAGCTTTTAGTAATGTGCTGAGCTTACTGTAAATCCCGGTTGAAACACATTGAAGTTCAACCAGCAATTTTACTGGATTAAACTGATTCATTTCATATCAGAGGTAACCATGTTCGACTGGATTTAAGAGGTTACAGAAAAAATCCCGTTGGTATTGGTTTCAACCGTGCACAACCAGAAGTAATGAGATCCAAACAGCAACTATAAGGACTTGCTCGTTGAAACGAGTTGAATAGGTTTAAAACTATACTCTGTTCAACTGTGTTTGAAATGGCATTTGTCACCTCTTCACCCCATTTGAGCTAGAAAAAATGTAACTAATTCCAACCGTGTTTAAACTGCGTAAAATCAGCGCCAATCAGCAAATAGTGATAGCTCATATGAACGTTGCTAGCAAATTTTATTCGTGAAGTTTTTATATTTTGACTAATAGAAGCTAGACCCATTCTTCACCACAATGAGAACATTTTTTTTTTCTCCATTAATATAGGGATTTTGAATTTTTTTATCTATTTCCCAGACTCCTAGTTCAAAATTCCAAACTTTCCAACTTCTATGTTATCTGAGGGGTTGTCCATTTACCAATTTGCCAGTGGTCTTTCTACCTTCTCACCAAATTTCAGTTTTTTCATATCAATAAGTGGTTAGTAATTTTAGTTTTGGAAATGTCCAGCCTTGACCATTTCCCAGACCCCAATTTGAAATTTAAAATGTTCAGACTCTCTTGATTATTATAATATTTCAATCTTCTACCACAATTTAGTTTATGGGGGTGGTAAGAGTGGTAGGGGAAAGGTAAGGGAGGTAAAGGAAGGGTAGTATAGGGAGAGGTAAGAGAAGTAGATGGAGGGTAGTAAATGGAGAGGTAAGGGAGTTTAGGGGAGGGTAATATAGGAAGAGGTAAGGTAGGTCAGGGAAAATGGTAGGGCAGTAGGGGGTAGAGAGATAAGGGAGGTAGGGGAAGAGATAAGAGTAGTAATCAAGGATTACTAAAGAACTTTTGAATGAACAGCTAAAATTGATTTATTTTTTAATAATTAATTTAAAAATTACAAACAAATGCCCGATTGCTATTTGAAGGCAGTACAAACAAATGCATGGTTGTTATTTGAAGGCACTACAAACAAATGCCCAATTGTTATTTGAAGGCAGTACAAACAAATGCATGGTTGTTATTTGAAGGCAGTACAAACAAATGCATGGTTGTTATTTGAAGGCAGTACAAACAAATGCCCAATTGTTATTTGAAGGCAGTACAAACAAATGCCTGGTTGTTATTTGTAGGTAGTGTAGACAAGTTGCATCTAGGACCAGGAAACGGTAAAAGACTCCGAGAGGGAGACGGACAAACCAGTGATCGACAGGACCTACAAACAACATTTGATAAACATTTACACACTAGATTGATTAATTACTTCAACCAAGTGTGAACCCCCACATTAGTATGTGACCTGCATGAATAGCTGCATGGCCTAACACGAAACACCCCCGTGAGACTATTGACGGGGAGGTCTGGGTTACAATCCCAGACTGGTGTACTGAGTGTGGTTTACCACTCTCCCACCACATATTCTCTAAATGTAAACCTACTCATCCCTAACACGTTAGCGTAGTTAGATGTACAACCCAAACAAGTAGTTAAGATGCTCTGACAAAAATAAATTAAAGTAAGAAACTGGTTACTTGTTTATTTGAGCTACTTAATATGCACTTTCTGAACAAATTGATTATATCAGTACATGACTTATAAACTAACTTAAAATCTAGAAGTAACACAACACCCAGTCCCCCAGCCACTAGTCATTTACTGTGAAAGGCAAAACCCACATTTCACCAATGATACATTTTTCAACCATGCTTGTAATTGAGCCGGGACCCTCTCACTAGCCAGACATGCCACCGGCTCACCTAGGGTGTTGTAAACTAATAAATTAAATAGTAATGAAAAATGACATACAAAATGGCCTTGTAATTGATGTAATTTTCTTACTTAAGTCTGCAAAATGACAAGGCCTTGATTATTTGCGAATATAATTGTTACATCACTATTTGTACATGTGTAAGCAAGTGCAAGAATGCAACAAGTTTGACTATAAAAACAATAATCCTATTTCTAGTCTCGATCTTACTCTAATGCAGGTCCCTAGTTCGAATCTCGAGGAGATACGTTTTGTGTCTGAGTCCAGGAACCTGATAAAGACATCAAGGATAAACAAACCTTGTTAGTTCCGTCATAAGTGAAGGTGGCACTGCCACCATTGGCGGTGACGGAAGATGCGGAGGACACTCCCAGGACTGTGATAGTTGCCAGGTTCATGTTTTCTCCAGTATATCCCGTCTTTCCGGGGGTCCCTGTCAGCTGAGAGGACTGGAGCGAGAAGGACACCAGGGTGTACGCCTCGTCCTCGTAGGTTCCTGCAATTTTTGCCCAGTTCCATTACAATTTGTGATTAAAAGTATATCTCAAATTTATAAATAAATCTCGCAATTACAGATGTCCAGGAGCACGTTCCTTAGTTGTGGGAAGTAAAAGTGAGAATAAGTTATTACAGATGAGGCACATCCATTGCTGATTACCAGTAAATGCTTCAGAAATACGGTGAAATGAGCCGCAAGAGCTTATAATTATACCCTATGAAGGACAAACAATTTTGTATGTTTTCTTTTATCTATTACTATTAATTAATTAATTATATTATTGCATGAGTATTATTAATTAATAAATATGGGCTTGTATCAGGTTCATGCCTTTATAACTAAATTAACCTAAAACATTAATTGCTAACACTTGCCCCCAGCAGCAGTTGTAGTATTGGTACAATAGGACAAAATCATCCACAAATAGATAATCTTAATAACGCATCAGCCAGGATCGAGCCAATGTCCTTGATATTTGTAGTCAACTACTCCAATAACTTTGTCTTTTAAAGACAGTGCAGCATTGAACTATTGAATTATTTGGCTTCCTAAAGCATCACTTTTCGTAAACATGGTGATACAACGTTATCTCACATGAAAAATGGCAACACAGTCCCCCCCATCCCCCCGCCTTCCCCTTTCCTTGTCTCACCAAGAGTGTCCCAGTATAGCTCCCCCTCCCTGTCTCACCAAGAGTGTCTCCATCATCCCAGTAGAGTTCGCCACTGGCAGATCCAGACTCGTCGCTCGCCACCATCAGCTGGAAGTTGTTCTTGCGGGAAGCCGTGGTGGTCATCCCGGGCTCCTGCATGGGGAGTATGTGGCCCCCCCTGACCAGTAAGGGGATGGTGTCCAAAGGAGCGTCTAGGGTGGAGTTGGCTCCACCTGACGCCAGGAGAGCGCCAGTGTAGAAGTCATACCACTGCGCTTTGGGAAGGTACATATTCACCTCCGTTACTCCCTGAGAAGCAGAAAATAAAGTTAATCAGGGTTAGTTGCACAGTTGGTATGCCTGGGAGACATTTCCAAGCAAACTTCTTCTCACACGCCCTTGTTACATTTAGCTATTAACGATGTTTAAATAAAATATAAGGATCTATTAAAAGTTAAAGTGTGAATCAAGTTAGTTTTTTAAATGGTTTCTATGAGTAAATGAAAGAAACCAGTTGATGGAACTCTAAATACTTCAAGTTGTTACATACCACTGATCAATAAACTTGTTTCACTTGTTTGTAGAATGTCAGCAGCATTGACTGCACCAGGGACCTACCTCCTGTAGCACAGGCGCTATGAGTAGACCAGGGCCCCACATGAACGCCGTGTCAATTCGGTAGGTGGAGTCCTCCGACGGAAACCTGAACAAACCCAACAATAGGGGAATAAACCCCTGGATCGTGACAGCAAGGAGGGACCATCATGGAGGAAGGTTTTATTCGGTACAAACTTTCATTACTAAGGGAAAAAAAAATAACGAAAAATTATAAAGACATGTTATTCAGTTTTAAAACAGATAGACTTATTTGTAAAACTACTATTTTAGACAACACCTCAGACTACAGTCGTTCTGTAAAAATAGAATTAAAAACAAAACATTGGTAAAATTCCCTTTTAGAGCGAATCGTAGCATAACATAACTGTGTGAAATGAAACTCATACGACAGAATAGCAAGTGGAGTGTTCAGTCTAGAAGGCAAATTGGGGTGTGGGGTCACTGTAACTTTGTGTATACAATTATCTCACTAGATGGCAGTGCTATACATGAGCAGTTGACAAGTGAGTCGATAAACAAATACATAGCTAACTCATTTACGTAAGAAACTTGACAGTCTGGACACGAGAGCTGAACCTAAGACACTTTGTCTTTGGTCACCAATGCTTTAACCCCAAGCCACCCACCCCATCTTGTGAACAGGGCAATTTTTCAACAGTTGTTGTGTTTAGTGTAATTATGGTAACTGGTGAAAGTATCGGCCACTTAGAGCTAACCATATCCACAGACCACGCCGACTCTTATCAGGACTTAATGTTGGCCAAATGTAACTTATTTCACAGTGGTCTGTGATTTATGCTAGTAAAAACTTCATAAATCAGTGGTTAGGGGTTTATAAGGTGTTCACTTGTATCCAAACAGTGTTTATAGCTCACTCAAAGAATATTGGCCTGACGACAGTTTCTCCTTGTGTGTGTGCCTTGTAGAACAGGGTGTAGAGATACGGCAGCAGCGAGTAGCGAACCAGAAGGGCTTTCTTTGAGGCTGCGACCACGTCATCTCCTAGAGAGGCGGGATCCTGAGCCTAAAATAAGGATATCAAAAGATGCGACATGTCATCATATTGATCATTTAATGTTTTGTTACATCATCTTGGTCTAAATATCAATTATTTACTTGCAAATGACACTAGTCGTTTTTCAGGTTTTTATATATTGCATTGTTAATAATAGTTTCTTTTCCAAAGTTCACCACCTTAGCAGGAATATCGACCTACCGTCTGTCCTTTACCGTTGTGGTTGCGTGAGAAGGGGTAGAAGGCTCCTAGTTCCATCCAGCGCTGGCAGAGAGGGACAGTTGTGTCCCCGTTGAAGCCGCAGATGTCTGCTCCCATCAGAGGTATTCCAAACAGACTCATGCTGAGAAGTTCTGTGAGCAGATACAGGATGTAAGGTTAGCTCACCAAGTTACAAACATAACATTAGTAGATCATTGAATATTAAAAAATAAAATGTATGTGGAAATATTCATTTAATGAGAATTATTGGTTTATCTGATTATGAGTTAAGATTTAGTCAACTGGTTTTAAGGACTCTGTCTATAAGTTTAAGTTAAATTATAAAATTGTTGAAACAAATTTGAGATTCTTGGTTTAGTGAGTGACGCAGGGGCCTTATTCCATACTCATTATTAAAACAAGAGATTGAGTGAATGGATAAAATGACAATCCAGCTGACGAGAAACTGATGAAGCAATTAAGGGTGAGACTGATGACGCTATTGATGAGCTGATTGACCCCCTGAGTACTCACCTGGGACTGTCCAGGCCATGTCGCTCCAGGAGGATGTGATGTCCCCACTCCAGTGACCCGAGTACACGCCCATGCCAACGAAGGATGAGCGGGAGATGACGAACGGCCTTTTCTCTCGTATCTCTGCCAGAACCCTGAAAGAAGTCAACTGAGTAACACTCGAAACAGTTCTTAACACTAGCTCAGTAATCTAGGGAGGATAGAGATGTAGACAAGAACTGCACCAACATCTGTCCGGAGAGAGTATGATAAATCCTGCGGAGTGCAGTACCAAGCCCCAGTATAACTCACGTGCTGGTGACGATGGCCTCGGTGAAACCATACATGTTGTGCAGGTTGTAGTGTTTACCCGCGTACTGGTCGGCGTCCATGCATACAGTCCTGGATATGAGGGAGCCCCCAGCGACTGCAGGGGTGTAAGGGGGGCTATTCAGGGTGGAGTTGGCACAACCAGTGGTGCTACCGTCCAGGAAGTTGGCGGGCTCATTCATATCCTGTTGGCAAGTTCAGTCACTGTTGTAAAACCTCAGATGTTCAGGGAGGACGGTAGGAGTTGGAAGCGGTATCAGTGGAACTGAGGTGGGGCATCATTTCTTTGGAAATAATTAACCACCCCTCTTGAATACATTTCTCCTCTTCTTGATTTATTTCTCTCGTATATTCTCGAATATAATATTAATAAAATACAACTCCAAATATCTTCTAAAGGTATCTAATTGTCAAATATTTGCAGGAAGAGGGCGCCCGGAACATCTTTGGATTGAGGGGGAAATTCTCCCAAAATCCACCATCAAGGTTTCGCCACCGCTGATTGGAAGAGTTGTTCAAGACCTCGCAGCAAGAAGCCACGCATAAGGTAGGTTTGTTTAGCAATGTATGTCAAGACAACTACATTTATCAAGTAAAAACATTACATATTTTTATGTATGAGGAAGGTAAATTGTACCAGCATTTTAGTTGCAAGAGAGTGGAAAACCATTTAGGGAAAATCACCCTCAGAACACCCAATTTCCTATCATCGCAAGCCCAGTCTATTGTGGGAGTGACACTTTAAACCATTCGACTATCATCTAGTATAATTATTATGATTGTTTCACTTTAAATAAATTAAAAATTCACATCCAGTTATACCAAACTAAATTGATCAACAACAGAACTTTTATTTTGACATAAAGCTAATAAAAGTAATACTAAATGTATCTTTTATCTATAGCCAGATAATAACAGTTGCTAAGTGTCAATACTTGATAAGAAGCCAACACCAGACCTCCGACCAATTACAGTTCAGATTCAACACTCTCAATAAACATGTGGAGTGGAGCGACCTGATTGTATTCTTTGGCAGGTGACACGTATTATCCCACACGTTTTTTATTGCAAAGTACACAGTTCAAGAAAACAAAGTAACTACAGATACATTTGTGGATAACACAGATAATCAAAGTCAAGGTCGCCTGTGGGACAGTGATTGTTTTAGTACGCTCACATTCCAAAAATATAGGCTGTGCAGTTTGAGCATGCTTTCAATAACATTTATCGGTGAAAACTTTGATAACTAACGTCATTAATTATTGAATTGTACATATTTTTGTTGTTTAGGAAACAAACCCTAGAGTGCACTGACTACCAGCATTGAAGATCTGTAGAAATACCGGCTGACTGAATTGGAGACAGGGTAACACTGATCTCACCCTAACAGAATCAGGAGATCTCAGATACTGACAGCCCATAAACTAAGTGTCATACAACAACTTAAACACATGGCCATACTTACGATCCAGGCTCCGTCAAACTCAAACAGGTCGTACATGGACTGTAACATCTCCTTCCAGTAGGTGATGGAGTCAGGATGTGTGAAGTCGGGCCAGACCGTGGAAACAGGGTTCCACACCTGATAAAACAACAACAATAACTGTTGTAATGCGAAGACTACAAAATTGTTTAACATCGGTGATATTTGCTCTCCCTGTCCTATGGAGCTGTGATTTGAATAATAATCTTAATCTCAGCATAAAAGCAATCTTTTTGCTCCTTTGAACATCTACACAATTCAAGGGATGGGTTGTTTTCTTGGATTATTTGTTGGCTAGGGGCAAAACAGGGAAGATCCAGAGAAATATTTGGAAGTGGAAGTTTTTGAGATGGAAAAATGTGTTGTCTGGTATTTGGGGAGAAACCAGGCTTGTGTACGTAAATAGGAAAACACCTTTGTAGGCCTACTTAGGTAGGCGGCTTGAAAATACAAGTATTTTTGACTCCCTCTCGCCTGTCATCTTTAAGAGGGGTTAGCTAGGTCAGCTTTGATCTCAGGCTTCATCCACTATAAAGCCCCTTCTAATCCATATGTATGTAACACGATTTGTACTGTCAGACTTATAAATTAGCAACGGATCTGTTCACTGCCATTGTTGCGTGTGCACATATTTACTTAACTATGAATGGTAGGCCATATAAGCTGGTCCTTATAAAGTTCAAGTTGACCAACTTCTATGGAGTATGAACCAGGACTCTGTAGACAAAGCAATCTGATACTGTGGCATCGGTTTCTTATGGATACGGAATCTGTAGATGGGGCTTAAGGTGTAATCATATAAATGTAAGAAATTTTCATCTAATTAACTGAAAGAGCCATTGTTTGTAAGCCTAGTTATAATTGTCAACATATATTAACAATATCTTGAAACGTCTGTATCTCACTTGGCACATTGCCAGTCTCTTTATGTGTTTGTTTTGCTATATCATTAAAGTAAACAAATAATTCTATTAGCCTTTGCTATCCATTGGCTGTGAGTGTGCTAACTCTACATGACATGTATTCTACATCATATGCCTAGTTCAGAGCCACATGTGGTGTGTTATTTTAGAATAATGGTCCTTTCATAACTACTCGAATCGGGCTATTTCAGAACAATACACATTTGAGGGACACTCGAAGTTAGTGTTCTTGAAACTACAATGATAAGAGGAAATAAGAGGTCACATCTTAAACACTGCTGATATCAATAATAAATGATGCTACCTTTCCGAGGAAGGGGGTACCAGAAGAGTCCTTGATGAACACTCCAAGCTCGACTCCCCTGTCGTAGGGAGGGTAGGTCCCAGACGCTTCTGACCCACTGACACCCGGGTCAATCAGTGGAATGTAGTGCATTCCATTCTGAGGAATATTACAAACTTTATAAGAATCGGCTGTGAACTGAGATATTATAATATAAATAATGTCTTGATAAGTTTCTTGCCTGATGTAACTCGTCTACAAAATCTGGGAGCCCAGCGAACTTGTCTGTGTCATAGGTAAAGTCATTTTGGTTCTCCATGTAGTCGAGATCGTTCCACTGAGTGTCCTGGAAACATCGCATTTACAGTTGTGAATGATTGGTATTGCTTGGTATTTACCGAGGCATAAAAACAGAATAATTGAAAACAACAACCCAAAGCTTCACGACAAATATCACGCACCTGATCCAGGGAACGGACATTTTGGTTCTGGTTAGTAAGACAAACATATAAATGGATACTAAATTCCTCATTACTTAACCTGGGAATGAAGTAATGTTTAGGTCTACTTGACCAATAAGGCATTAGGAAAGCCAGAAAGTATAAATGTTACTAACTTCCAAGAGTCAGATGACATAACCCTCTATAAACAATGATTGTTTCATGAATGTTAAGTTAATCTTACCAGAGGGATTCCAGCGTCTTGCGTTCTTGTCATGGCAGCTTTTGTGTCAGCCAAGTCAGCGTAACCGTATCTAGCAAGAGAATATAATAGTATAGACACACCTATCAGAATGATTATATTTGTTTATTAATTGTTTCATTTCATATATACTGTTACCAGAAGAGTCCTTGATGAACACTCCAAGCTCGACTCCCCTGTCGTAGGGAGGGTAGGTCCCAGACGCTTCTGACCCACTGACACCCGGGTCAATCAGTGGAATGTAGTGCATTCCATTCTGAGGAATATTACAAACTTTATAAGAATCGGCTGTGAACTGAGATATTATAATATAAATAATGTCTTGATAAGTTTCTTGCCTGATGTAACTCGTCTACAAAATCTGGGAGCCCAGCGAACTTGTCTGTGTCATAGGTAAAGTCATTTTGGTTCTCCATGTAGTCGAGATCGTTCCACTGAGTGTCCTGGAAACATCGCATTTACAGTTGTGAATGATTGGTATTGCTTGGTATTTACCGAGGCATAAAAACAGAATAATTGAAAACAACAACCCAAAGCTTCACGACAAATATCACGCACCTGATCCAGGGAACGGACATTTTGGTTCTGGTTAGTAAGACAAACATATAAATGGATACTAAATTCCTCATTACTTAACCTGGGAATGAAGTAATGTTTAGGTCTACTTGACCAATAAGGCATTAGGAAAGCCAGAAAGTATAAATGTTACTAACTTCCAAGAGTCAGATGACATAACCCTCTATAAACAATGATTGTTTCATGAATGTTAAGTTAATCTTACCAGAGGGATTCCAGCGTCTTGCGTTCTTGTCATGGCAGCTTTTGTGTCAGCCAAGTCAGCGTAACCGTATCTAGCAAGAGAATATAATAGTATAGACACACCTATCAGAATGATTATATTTGTTTATTAATTGTTTCATTTCATATATACTGTATATATTTACTAGTTGGCAGTACATGAGGGTGTGCCTGAATGCTCTCGATAATGGTAGTTATTAGTGCCTCAGTTTTCTCGACCGTGGTAGAACTCACCTGCAAAGATGGAATCCCAATCCCCAGTAGGGGGGTATGAAAGGACGACCAATCAGCTCTGTGTACTGCTTCACCACGTCGGCTGGCGTGGGCCCCATTAGGAAGTACATGTCCAGGATCCCCCCAACAGTCCTGTAAGTGATTGCCGGAGTCGGCTGGAGGAGAACGTCTGGAAATAGATTCAAGGGTTTTATTTCACATTCCAAGATGTCATCTATTAATTATATAGCAGAATACTTGAGTCGATAAAGCGTCCTATTTAAAATCTCCATCCACTCACCCATGCCATTGCTGTTGAAGAGCAAGACACCATGGGCATTATTCGAGGTTTCCATGGACAAGTAGAATGGATGTGTGCCGTACAAGTTGGTCTGAACAAACAAACAACGTAGATTATTTCCGAGAAGACGAGTCAGCAAGTTTGGAGAGATGTGGTATCCACAAATCTGCAAGTGCTTGTGAAAATAGAACATGGTTGTAGCATTAAGAAACGTGTCCCAGTCGAATGGTGCGTTCATCGCAGTGATATAGCGGCAGCCTTTGAGAGAGAGAGACTCACATATTCTGAGGGGCCTTGGTCTCTGTTCCACATGGTGAACCTCTGCCAGTGCATGTTGAGAGGGAAGGACGCTCGGTGCTCGCCCAAACCATACGTGTAGTTTGAAGGAAGAAGTGCAGACATCTGGATGAACTGATCAGCAAAGATGAATCCTCCCACATCCTGGGTGTTGAACCTGTGGATGATAGTGCTATTGATACCTGGCTTTACACTCCCAATATCAGCTTTACTCTCTTAATACCCGGCTTTAGACTCTTGATACCTCACATCCATTGTTTTGAGGTGCAGAGGGCTATCGTGTTGGTAACAGGCCCCAATCCAACCAAGTGAGATTTTAACCTCTAGCTCCTTGTGATTAAATCTATTTTGAGACTAGCATTTTAGACTTTACATCCACCTTGTTTTATAATTTTTCGCGAAATGTATGCCAATGGGACTCACAGAACTTCCTTTGTGCTCTTCCTAACCACCTGGAAGCCGATCTTAGACTCCTCCATGACAAACTCATAGTCAGTGTTCGTCTCGCCTCCGGCCACTTGCGGTAACTGGGGAAGCGGGGGCTCCCATCTCTGATTGGCCGGGTCATACAGCTTCAAAACAAACATGTCCACTGTACTTCCTGCCTAGTGGTGTTATTACTGTGTCTTATCGCCAATATCCATATTTATACTAATGGGGTAGGAATCACATGGGTATAATTTAGAGCAGCGGTTCCCAAACTTTTTGAATCGCGGAGCAGTTTTCAAGAAATAAATTCTTCACATTCGTTGCCCTGATGCCAAAGGCACAGTTGTGTAATTTTTGCTGTTTTTACCTAACTGAACTTTTAAAGTTGTCTTTTGATGGTTTATCTTATAGCAAAAGTATTAATTATTTTTTAAGTTATAAATAGCTTAAATTTTCCCATTGAAAGTAATTGAAAATCGAATCCTTAAACATTGTTTTTTTCAAAGCACCAATTTTGCACATATGTGTCTTTGGTACAAGGGTGACGATATTTTCACCTATCACCTACATAGGTACCAAACTGAATGGCAGCATTATTCAAGATGGAAAAGCATTTTAAAGCATTTGGCCATGTTAAAAACATAAAGTATTATTTCATTCAAAATGTTATTTTCTCCACTAATTTCAGAGAACTAAGGAAATTACTTAACTACCTAAACAAAAAACATAAAGTAAGGCAACACATTTGATAACAAATTCAAAGTACGTTAGGTATTGGGAATCCATAATATGCTACTCACATAGATATATTTAAATCATTTTCACAAATGGACAGAAAAAAGGTCACTAGGCATTAAAAAAAATCGATAACGCATAGACCGCAAACTTAGATTCTAATGAGAGGGCTGAGACTGTTTTGATTTGCTTATTATGTCTATTTCTGGTTGAATATCTGGCCCTGCCTTGAGGTGGGATCTGTGTTTTGTTTTAGTTGCCACATAAGTAGGTTGTTGCAACGGGCGATTTTCGCTTTATCTGACAAAACTTAAAATTTGTCTCTTAGCTGACACAAACATTCTGATAGTGAATTCTTAGTTGCAAAAGTCTCTTTTATCACAGAATCTGATGTCACATCAATCAAGCACTCATACTGCTCTGATGTCAGACAGAGTGGATTTTATGACAAAGCAGAGTATGGGCTTACAACCCAAAACTCTCGATTCAATACCGACTGCTAAACTGCAAAGAAACTAAGTGTTTTAATATGCTATATAAAGCTCCCAGAAAATTCTGGAAAGGTGTCAAAGCTAACAATCGTATCTGAAAGCGTAGTGAAGTTTACACAGAGACTGGGTTGACTGGCACTGTCTAGTTACTCTGTCTGACTTTGCCGCGAGAGGTGTGAGATCTCGTCGAAATTATTTTATTTATTTTTATTTCCACTCTCTTCGATGAGCATACTTTGGGAACCACTGATTCAGAGGGATTGTACCCACTTTTGTGTAGAGGCAGAGGAAAACCAGTTAGGATAAACAACATCCAACAGGGGTTTGAACCCCAACTTCATCACTGGAAGGCAAGACTAGAGGTTTAGTCTGTGTAAATATGATGTTGACAATGCAGACAGTTCTTAGGGAATGAAGCTTTTCCTGATTGGACAAGGCGTACAACACTAGCTGTTCTATTTGGGAGTGGAATCGCTAGAAGTTTTCAAATACATTAGTCCGCAATTACTGTGGCTCTCTTTAATATCAACTGTTAATCAGTCATCATAACTCTAATATTACGGGCTACTTAGTAATTAACACATTTGCCTAATCTGTTCTATTTGTGTGTTTAAGTGAATTATATTTTGACAACTCAAATAATAATCCTCCATTGAGAAGTACTCACTCTGACATGAAGCCTTGTTTGCGACTCAAACTTAGCGTCGACCTGTATCGTGTTGATATCATTGGGTATGTAAGACGCGACAGTACGCTTCAAGGTAGCCGATTTACCGGCCGAGGTATCACTTAAGTCTGAGAGCTCATAGCTACCATAGCCAGTAGGATAGTAGCAATAGGGGATGTCTAATATGACACCTAGTGAAGGATCCTTGCGCTCAGCAGTGGTCGGAGGGAGCCAGCAGCACCCTCTGTTGTTACACAGCTCCTCAGTAGCACCGTCTTCTGGGTAACAGTCGAACCGCAGAATGTTTGTAACTGCTGTGCATTGGGCCGTCGTGGGCGGGTCAACACCAAACTTGCTCAGGCCAGCCACAGACTCAACAAGCAGCGCTGCCAACCACAACACTACAACATCCCTGAACAGGGCCATAGCGAGACAGTCCGGACCGTGAAGTCAGTGTTATCTCAGTACATGAAAGTACTTATCACTAAGATAGGTATGCGATAGTTCTTGTTTATATAGTGCGCGTTAGCTCTCGAAATAATTGAAGTGGGGACAACTCCTGTTGTTCGAGTTAGTTTCGTTGCTAGGCGAGCAAGTACCTCCTCTATTGGATGTCACATGAGGAGAGAACACGTTATTAATTTTGGCAGAAAGAGTCTCGACAAGTTGAGTGTTGCTTTTAATGGTTCTAGAATCAAGCTAGGACAATAACGTGGGAGTTTGGTTATTTCTTTTGGCTTAGTTCCGACGCCTTTGCTCAATCAGTAGCCTGCCTTGTCTACTGAGCTAAGGGTCTCGGGCTTAATTTATGACATGCCCGAAAAATTTATCATTGATGTAATGCGTGTTTCCCCTTCTACTGTGATGACTTAAGGCCCTCGCAAACCGGCATAGTATCGTATTGCCACGATGGTCTTGCACACACGACCTAGTTCACCCACCACACCCCTTACTCCCCCCCTCCCCCCCTTCGTCACCTGAGAGTTGTGCAGTGAAAATTAAGCGAGTGTGTTGCTCGCTTGTAGCACCGCGCCTTACTACCCATTCAGGTTATACGCCTATGTACTAGTTACGCTAACGGTGCAGGGATGAGGACATACGCCTACATTTGTGTAGATAGAGAGGGAAAGCATATCCTCAACACACCTAACTGGGCTCGAACCTCGATCTCCCTGCCATTGGCAGCCTAGTCTATTGCGAGAGTAGCGCCTTAGGCTATGTGGCCACCGAATCGGGTTTGTTCTGTTAAAAGAATGAGTGATACCTTATCTTCTGCCAGATGTCAAGTACCACTCTTCATTTGATGAACTGTATACAATATTTATATAAAAGCTATTTTTTAAGAAGCACAAAAAATAGACAATGAATGGTAAGCAAAAAATTATTCTTTGAAGATAATGATTTAAGTTTAAATTGTATGGTCTAGTCTCGACGACGTTTGGCAATAAATTAATTAATATCCTATCTGTACAATTCAGTAATAAACTTAAAGCTGTTCGATGTATACACTCGCTAATTTCAGCCCATGCATTGTTCTTAGTGCGATAATAAAACAAATCTCCAATGTCATAAAAAAAACTTTCCACAGCAATAATTAACTCCTCTTCAAAATTGCCCATTTTACATTTCTAATGCAATACCGCCTCACCAAGAGGCTTTAGAGTAGACTAAAGTGGGGGCAGGCAGTGGCCACCATGACACTATCTTAGCTTTCAAAGCAGAATGGAAATCCACGCACCATGCCGCAGCTACATGGCAAAGCATGACACGAGGAAAAACTTACAATACTATACGAGGGCTGGATGTTATGTCTGCTCTAGATTTAAGTACAGAAATTGCACAATAAATAACTTAAATAAATGAAATTTTAGCTTAGGGTCTGGATAAAGTGCATTTCAATTGTTACTTTGTGTGCCCTTGAAGACAACTCTTCCCCCCTCAAAGAATATCAAGTGTGTGTTTATAAGAACACACAAAATATGGCTATCACAACTTATAATAAACTTTAAATAAGAAGAGATATGAAAGTGTATTGATCAACTACACAATGATTGGTGAAAGTTCAAGGGGGGAGATTGCCCCCCCCTTTTTTTAAAAAGATAAGAATGTGGACATACTGTCTTGAGATGAATCTTAGATACCTACTTCAACAAAAACCATTTTACCAATAAATAAATACTTTGCTAGCAATATATTCATAGATGAAAATGAATAGATTCTTTATGTCACCATCATGAACCGTTTCCAATCTATTTAGTAAAATGCCTCCATCTCCCTCCTACATACATCCATTAATCTTCTTGGAATCCTCTCCCCCTCAAATAACTCATGTGCATACATCCATTAATCTTCTTGGAATCCTCTCCCCCTCAACTAACTCATGTACATACATCCATTAATCTTCTTGGAATCCTCTCCCCCTCAACTAACTCATGTGCATACATCCATTAATCTTCTTGGAATCCTCCACCCCTCAACTAACTCATTTGCATACATCCATTAATCTTATTGGAATCCTCTCCCCCTCAACTAACTCATGTGCATACATCCATTAATCTTCTTGGAATCCTCTCCCCCTCAACTAACTCCTGTACATACATACATTAATCTTCTTGGAATCCTTTCCCCCTCAAATAACTCATGTGCATACATCCATTTATCTTCTTGAAATCCTCTCCTCCCTCAACTAACTCATGTGCATACATCCATTAATCTTCTTGGAATCCTCTCCCCCTCAAATAACTCATGTGCATACATCCATTAATATTCTTGGAATCCCCTCCCCCTCAACTAACTCATGTACATACATCCATTAATCTTCTTGGAATCCTCTTCCCCTCAACTAACTCATGTACATACATTCATTAATCTTCTTGGAATCCTCCACCCCTCAACTAACTCATGTGCATACATCCATTAATCTTCTTGGAATCATCTCCCTCTCAACTAACTCATGTACATACATTCATTAATCTTCTTGGAATCCTCCACCCCTCAACTAACTCATGTACATACATCCATTAATCTTCTTGGAATCCTCTCCCTCTCAACTAACTCATGTACATACATTCATTAATCTTCTTGGAATCCTCTCCCCCTCAACTAACTCATGTGCATTCATCCATTAATCTTCTTGGAATCATCTCCCTCTCAACTAACTCATGTACGTACATTCATTAATCTTCTTGGAATCCTCCACCCCTCAACTAACTCATGTACATACATCCATTAATCTTCTTGGAATCCTCTCCCCTCAACTAACTCATGTACATCCATCCATTAATCTTCTTGGAATCCTCTCCCCCTCAACTAACTCATGTGCATACATCCATTAATCTTCTTGGAATCCTTTCCCCCTCAAATAACTCATGTGCATACATCCATTTATCTTCTTGGAATCCTCTCCCCCTCAACTAACTCATGTGCATACATCCATTAATCTTCTTGGAATCCTCTCCCCCTCAAATAACTCATGTGCATACATCCATTAATCTTCTTGGAATCCTCTCCCCCTCAAATAACTCATGTGCATACATCCATTAATCTTCTTGGAATCCTCTCCCCCTCAACTAACTCATGTGCATACATCCATTAATCTTATTGGAATCCTCTCCCCCTCAACTAACTCATGAGCATACATCCATTAATCTTCTTGGAATCCTCTCCCCCTCAACTAACTCATGTGCATACATCCATTAATCTTCTTGGAATCCTCTCCCTCTCAACTAACTCATGTATATACATCTTCATTAATCCTATCACTTGTGGTGATAGCTAGCATGATCCTCAAAAATGTCATACCCATGGCCTCCAAAATCCATATGTAGCCATGTATACAACACTTCTATTTTCGTGGCAAATCTTCTCCCTCTGGATTCAACAATCTTTCAAATATGATTTTCACAGCTTCTTCACCTCCTCCATTATCGAGACCTCTTTCCTATGGCTCACTTGACTATACTAATTTTCTTGCTCCCTTCCACATCAGTCTGTAGCACTTTTGTCCACTCTTCCATCTATGTTTCTCTCCCTATACTTATTGTTAGTCTTAGCATTTACTGCTTCCTTTACCTTTTCGTTCCACCATGGAGTTTACTTCCATCTTCTCTTTCCGCTAGTTCTCTCTAAATGCTCTGTTATTACTATTTACTGCTTCCTTTATCTTTTCGTTCCACCATGGAGTTTACTTCCATCTTCTCTTTCCGCTAGTTCTCTCGCAAATCTCGTCTGTCACTTCCACCATGCACTTTTTGAACTTTTGCCACTCTTCACCTTTTATATCATCCTTTGGTAGTGCTCCTTCTACTCTTGCTTGAAAGTTCGTTCTCTCCTCCACTTGGTTGAGCCTCCATATACTTATCCTCTTTTCCTGCTTCACTATCTGGCACACCCTCCTTCAGCCTTTCATATCGGCGACTAATGGTATCCACCCAAAGACACCCTTGGCAGTACCTTAGTATTCAATGTGCACGTCTTTGCTTTCCTATCTAATAGGAAATAGTCAATTAGGGATATTTGCCCACCATTCCAGCTGTAGTCCGTCATCCTATGCGCATCCCAGCCCTTCAGTCCATTTCTAGCAGTATTTTTCTCCCGATCCATCAGCTCCTAGTACATCTTCAAAACCTCTTCTTTACTTCCCAACTTAGGTATTTAAGTCCCCCATCACCACCTCCTTTCTCCTCCAAATTGAGAGGAATACACCTGCAGTACTTATAACTGCTTTTCTTCCTTTGTAATTATAATTTTCACTATTCTCTCCAAACCCAACCCCATTTCTCTTCCCTTCATCATTTCACACCAAATGTAACATATCCTTTTATTAATTTCATCACTCCACTCCCTCAGCTTCCTTTCCTCCATTAAATCCACAATCTCTTCCCCTCAAGGCCATACATCATAGAGTATCATTACTTGTCCGGGCTGTACTCACAAATACTAATTATGTTAATACATTAGGGAAGGTTAAATTAAGATGACATAATATTGAAAACACTCCCGGGCATTACAGTCATCAGAAGCCACCAAGAGGAGTCTAGCATAATTAAAAGATACTCTGCATCTTGGGTGGTGTGTCTGTTTATAAGTCCTGAATTGATCATTCGGTTCAGAAAGTTGTAGAGAAGTTAAATACTGCCCCTCGTTGGAACGCCAATTGTAAAGAAGTTAAAAGGATTGTGGATAGATTTGGCCCACGTTGTGACGCCAATTGTAACGGTGTGAAAAGATGCCCCGCGTTGTGACGTCAATTGTAACGGTGTGGATACTGGATGCCCCACGTTGTGCGCCAATTGTAACGGTGTGGATGGATCTTCTTGAAGAATGCCCCGCGTTGAGTACGCCAATTGTAAAGTCACGGAAAGATTGTGGCTGTTGGCCCACATTGGTGCGCCATTTGTAAAACATGTAATTTAAACAATAAATATTGGACTAGATGTTGAGATAAATCTGCCCAAGAAATGAGAAAAACTGTGTTTTGCTGTCACAACGACAATTTTATTTGTCCTTAAGTTGTTTTGTAATTAAAATAAACCACCACTTAATGTTGCAAAACGCTTCCATCTCGTCTGCCGTAGAAGAGTAGAAA
>CABEEJ010000704.1:18337-45602 GCA_901482245.1 Timema douglasi | reverse complement strand
GGTGGGGGGGGGGGGGGGGTTACCTTCACAATAGTAATCTAATGTAGACTTGATATTACACCAACTTTGTTTGTTTATGTAATGTCAGGGGAAATTGCCTGTCTTAGTTACAAGCTTTCTCACACTATTTATACACTTTACAAGAATATCTAGTTTAATAAATACTGTAAGAACAGCCAAACAGCCAAAGTTGGTTATGGCCTACAGTAAAACATGATAAAGCTAAGAATTCAGAGCCTCAACACTTACTATGCCAAGTAACAGCACCATATACCTTTTCCCTCCTGATGAACAGTGTGTGATGGCATAATAAACATTTACATCAATCATTTCCTTTTTATATCTCTAACCAACAGTAGGATTTGTGTCAATTTACCTTAATTTAGTAGGCAGCCCAATCTTTATACCTAACGGTGTTGATTTGCTAATTATTAATGTGCGGGAGGCTGATTGGAACCATATTCCAATCATTTATAGTAACTTCAACTCACCAATCAGCTGCCCCATATATTGTGTATGAAACAAATAATGATATAAGGCCCTCACTGTATTGGCAATTACTGTTTCATATATGTTGTAATGTGATATGCTCGAACACAGCTATCAACAATTTCAGACACAAGTTTATTTTCCCTTTTCAATAATGCACCCTTCTGGATTAGAGTTGTTTGATGAATTTAATTAAAAAAACTAACATATATTACTTTACTTTAAGAATCCTTCTTGCCCTTATCTCTGAAGATGTGTTTAAAGTGATATCCAAATTATCTTTCATTATTAATAATTCAATAAACTTTCCCTTGCAACTATTTTATTTTTTTCTTCCTCTTCCTCCCCTCCCCCCCCCCCTTTCAGGATCTCTGTGTTTGTTGCCTGGACTCAAGTTTTTGGACAACATTCTGCTTTTAGCCTGGAAAGGTTTCCCTTTTGCTCTATTAATGCAGATCATATTTGTTTATTTGAACATGGATCACTGTAATATATTCTTTTTTAGTTTGCCACTTTAATGTAATTTATTTCTTGGCTATAGTGTCAGATTAACAAAACTTTATGTAATTTTTCACTATGTAGCCCAATAGTTTCTTTGTAGTTACCTCATAAAACTTTGTCCCCGTTTTAATAATATAGTATTCTCAACTGCCTCTTCATGAGAATTTTAAAATTTATCTTGTACAGTATCATTATATTCAGCCTGTGCACATTTTAATATGTTTGTGATGTTTACAACATTATTGCCATTTTAAACCAAACTTATATTCAAATATTTGTCTCTTTATTGTAGACTCTTTACAACCTTGTATTTAAGAGCTGCCACCACCTTGAAACCTGTGTTAGATAAAATCAGGAAATCTCTAGCCCATTTTTTTTGTTTTGTTCTCAGTGCACCTTATTCTTTTTGGTAACTTTTTACCAATTAATTACTAACAATGGATAATAGAAACCCAAGCTGGGAATTGGGCTGTAACGACTGATTGTCTTCAAGAAGCAGCCATTAACTCATTGTCTAGTGGCAGCAACAATAGTGTGTTAGTTCCCAATATATGTTTTTATCCGTCTTTCCTGTACTTTTCCAAATAAAATGCAATAGTAGAGAGATATGCGCCATGAATTAGAGTAAGGAATCAATAACCAAGACTATATCAATCTTCTTAAAAAAAAAGTCTTAATATTTTAAAATTGTTCTGCCTCCTGGCAGAACCAATTACATAGTTCTCTAATATTTTATAAAATGCAGTACTTAAGATTCTATTGGATAAAAAAAAGAGCAACAAGTGTATATACATATTTCCGTGTACTTCCCAGCCTTATTATAGTTACAAATTCTTAATTTAATCTAATACAATATTGAACATTCCATTAAGAGATATATAAAATAGTTGACATTTTAATCATGTATGAGTTCACATTTCATTTGTTTAACATATGAATAGTGAGAATTACTTCAAAGAATAAAATAGTTTTCAATAGGTTTGCTGATAGTAAGTCTTGTACCCAGCACAATAAAAGTGCCAGCGTGCCAGCGATTATATATTCACATTCAAATTTGATAAGATTTCCAACATACAAAAATATTTAATTTGATTGACCTAACAACAAGCGAAAACACACAATGCACAAACTGTTAAAACTATGATTAGCCAAAATCAGAATAGAGTGATTCTCAAAAACAGCGCCCAACTTGCTGAAAATTTACACAAGCACCCTTTTTTGACATGTACATTTATTTCAATAGCAACTTTGACAAACTCAGCTAATATTCTAGTCCTCAATAGATGAACTAGAACAGGGACTAAATGACACCAGAAATGTAAATATTGGAACTAGCAGAATAAAAACTAGCGAGGACAGGAAATTCAATCCAAATACTGGGCTTTTGAATTAACAGCCTAGGAAGTTTGGCAGACTTTGCTTCTTTTCATTACTCAGCTAAAGTTTATTTTTATAAATCTCTATGAACAAGTGTATCATTGATTCAAACATGAGTTTGTTAAGAAATAATTACAGACATTTCAGTAACAATTGAAGTAGAAGTATATTTATAAATGTTGACAAAAGAGTTCTCAGAATAAACAATCACCTTACAATATAACATTTGGTACACAGCTTATCATATCATAGTTTGGCACAGTCAAAATGGACAGAGGAGAGCACCATTACCGGCAACAGGCTAAAATGACCAAATTGCTACCACCCATATATTTATAAATTATCTCGGCAAACTTTCAGTAAAACCCCCAAAAATGAGCGTAGAAACTAACAGATTAATCTATTTACTATCAGGATGTAAACACAAAATAAGTTTGAAGGGAACTCATTTTTTATTCAAATATTTGTTGAGATGGGCATTTTTAAATCAATTATGGGTGTAATGAGCCCATTTTATCAATTTGAAACAAATACATGAAATATTATTGAAACCAGTTTGAATATTATCTTAAATTGTTTAATTCTTTAAAAAAATATACATTTTACATTTGTTTGTAACATAAAATTTTAATCTGATAAACCCAGACTTATTTTTCGGCATTGGGAACTTAAGTTCATTGACTCACAAAGGTATGGCAGCCATCCCTACCTTGAGATAGTTCTAGCCAGTCCACAGATTAGTTCAATATTAATCAATAACATACTTAAAGCTCAGGATGACGACAAATAAACCTGAATGTTTATTTTTACTGGCAAAGCTCCATATATTTATTTGAAGCTAGTCAAAGTTTCACACACCGCTACTATAGGCCCTCGAGTGCGGAAATGTACGAGGGCTCCATACTGCCTTTGAAACAATGGCACATAAGAAATGGAAACACTTTTGGCTTCCTATAAATTACTAAACAATATTAATATCACAATCTTCGATACATAGTTTCTTGGCTCTCAAAACACAGTATATATAAGTGGTATCATTTGAACAAAACATTACAAAGATCCATTTTAATAGTTTTTTAAACCACATTATAGTAAAGTATATAAATATAAATCATATTTTAATGTGAGGTTTAAAGTATGAAAAAAATATCAAAATTGCAAATGTTGGAAGAATCAGTAATCAAAAAATCAAGGTTATAATCTAAGAGTCGGAAAAACAGAAATTGCAACATTTCATTATTATTCCTTCCTTGCTAAATTACTACAATCTACCAAATGTAACCTACAATATCAGTTAATATAGTTGGAAACAATTGTGAACTGAAGGATATTCACACAAACAAATAATTTCCCTTAAACTTCATCGGGTGAAGAGTAGACACTAATATAGTCTGTGTTCTCTTTGAGGGTGAGCGCAGCTTCTGATTAGTCTTTCAATTCACAATCATTCCCAAAGACTTAGCCTACTGCTCTACTTGGATATTAAAAGTCTTAAAAATGTCAATGGTAATATTAAGGAACTTTCAAGATTTAAAACTAGTCCCGACAAATGCCGCAGTAACAAGTTGTTACTCACTCACACAAAGTACAGAGGGTCACAGAATATTTCCCATGCAACAAAGTATGGGAGTGCAATGCTTCAATTTAACTTTGAATATTCTACAAGCTTCACCAATTAAAAATATGTATTCACGTTGTTTGTTCTATGTAGTTTGTATTATTGTTCACATGATAGAATTGATTAAATTATATGTTGTGAAATTTACTCACTTTATCAATTTGGGACAAAATATTTTAATCATGTTTGTAATAGAACATTTTGTGACAAAGATTATTATTTATGCAACATTAAACATTTTTGAGCTTTGATCCAACTAAGAGAATATTTTAGCCTCTGTTCCGAATTGTGAAAGTGGACTTGGGTAAATACAGTGTACATAGCAGTTCAAAATGGCAATAAGTGAGTATTTTACCTGTCAGTATTTGTATTGTTGAAGCTTCTTAACAATCCAAACCATGTTTTTTTTCTCTCTCCAAAACTCAGGTTGAAGTTTAACACACCTTTACTGTTTCGCGACATAGTTTGTTTTTTCATATGCATGCTCTGCTCATGAATGAAAGACCTGTTCACAGCAACAGTGGCTGAAAGTAGTTTAGTAACAAGGCTAGTTCTTGAGATAAAACATTCTCATTCTCTTTGACAACTTGGACAACATCGTTGCAGCAAAACATGAGTCACAGATGATTCTTACAAATGTTAGCAGTGTTGCTAACGAGGCTGACAAAGACAGTCTTGAGGTCTCTTGTTCACACCCAGTGCAGGGTGAATGGTTCGCTTAGCTGCACACTAAGGTTCTCAATAGTAAGAAACTGAAATAAAAAAAACATAATTATGAAAGCTCAACAACAAAGTTATCAAACTTGTTTTTAAAGATTCTAAGGGAAGTTTTCAATGTATAGCATCTAGGAAAACTTGCAGTTGAGATTGATGATTACATTCAGTACTAAAAAAACTGAGTACAATGTTACTTGGAGCAAAGAGAATAATGGAAATGAAGTATGTAGGAAAAAGACCGCAAGGAAGAACGAGATAGGAGGAGAAAGTATTAAAAAGTGTGTGAGTGAGGAGGAAGAACGATGAAAGGAGAGAGGAAATTGAAGGTCTTTTACTAAAATGGGTCAGCCGCAAACTGGAAACAGTTGGTTTATTTACAAGAAGGTACAAGAAAGATGGCTTTTACAACTAAAGAGGAAAACATTTCACACTTTACAGTGCTATTACTGGACCAAGAGCTAATGGCTGCCTCTCTAAGGAAATTGATCCTTACTAACAACCAATCCCTCGACGTGGGTTTTGTTCTATTGGAATTCATTAGGAAGGAGTGTGAAACACACAACCCAACTCCCAATGTCATCATCCGACGTTTCCACCTCTGCGGGTCGTCTGGCACATCTTCCATTCCTGTCGATCTCTCCAGTCCCCTCCTTGTCCTCCTACACTTGGTCCGTCCTCTTTCAATAGGTCTTCTACCCTTCTCTTTGTTCTGTGAGGTTTCTTAGGCGTTCTATCCTCCATTCATGACCTAACCACAGGAACCTTTTTCTCTTTAGTGTCTCTTCTAATCCATCCCTTATCCTGTCTCTTCTTGTTTCGTTCTCAATGCCTCTCAGGATGCTCATCTCTGCTGCCTGCAATCTCTTCTTCCATATCCAGGTTTCAGAGCCGTGTGCCAATATTGGATGATAATATGCCAAATATAACAAAGTTTTGGCTTCTTTTCCTATATTCCATCGCCAGATTATATCCTTAACCATACGGTAGAGGAGTCCACTCTTCCACATCCAATATTACTGTTGGCAGTAAGCTTACTTCCTAGATAGAAAGATAGATCCTATCTTTATTATGTTATTATTATTTAACATTTTCCTATCAAAGTGTCCTATTTATTATTCTTTACTAATTTCCTTTTCCTCCCTTTTGTGTTTTATTAGTTTCTTCTTTTAGGAAGTTAGGTTGCGCGTTTCACACTCCCTACTGATTGATTGCGATAGAATGAAACCCAGGTCAGCGATTGGGCAGTTACAAAATGGATTCTCTTCATGGGGCAGCCATTACCTCTTTATCCAGTGACAGCAGTGTATTGTGTTTGTTTCATTCTCTCTTTCCTGCACCTTCTTCCACACATAGCAAAACATATCTTGAAAATTAAAGGTGTTTTCATTAAAGATTATTATTACGATTAGCACCGCGTCTTACTACCCGTTCGGGTTATACGAACTCACGCTAATGTGTAATGGTAGGGTGATTGCGAGATGAAATGAAGGACCTACAGTTTAACGTGGAATCCGAGCCACCGTGGAGGCCTGTCATTCCTCACATTCACAAGATGTCTTGTCAGAGGTGAAGGAAGGGTTTGGTAATCAGATAAATTTGTGCCGGGACCGAGGATTGAACCCCGGCCGTTCCTTTAAGAAATATTAATATTTTGAAGAAGGTGTTGGAGAGATTGATAGGAACAAATCAGGACAGTACCACAGTATATTTATAATCACCCCCCTCCCTACCCTCTAAGCAGGATGGTGGTACCTTGTTGATGGTGTCATAAGAGAAACCCGTCGCGGCCTGGTCGATGAACACAGACGTGACAGGCTGCTTCACGCCCAGCACAGTTACTTTGCCTAGTGTTAGTACCCCAGGGTACCCCCAATGGGCCGAGGACCCACTCAGCTGTGCCCCAGAGAGGTTGAACTTCAACAGGATGTAGAGTGACTCCTCATAAGAGTCTGCAACCAACCACACTTCCCCTTCATGTCTACTTACTTCTTTACACCGTGTCTTGGTATATGATCTGCTTACACACATACCTTAATTAAGCTAATGGAGTGGGGATGGAGAAGGACTAATTATTTAGTAAAAACAAGGCACAATCAACCCAACTTGGTTATAATCTCAATCCAGTCCAAGAGGAGTGAGACGGTGCAGGTTTCATATCTCCTGACAAGCCATACAGCCAGTGAGACATAATTAGCTGACAGTCGCGATTAAAGGATGCTATAATGACAATGAGGCTTTGCCAAATATTATTAACTCGGAAAAAAAATATTGACAAATAATAGTTTTGCAATAACAATGACAATAATTATCCACAAGATTAACATATTTAATAAATAATTTAAATCTTTATTCATACATCCTAACTTGTATTAAAATGTTATTTTTTTGCAAAAAAAAAATTGTGAATAGTGAAATAAAAACTTATACAAAATGGTCAGGTTTGGTTCGAACACCAGAGATCAAAAGGCCATGTCGAGTATATTTACAATTAGCTTGCACTTAAGTTAAAAAAAAACTAATAACTAGAGCCCTGTAAAGATTGTTTTACTTTTGGTTAAATTTTATCACCTCTCACCATTTTTACGGGGCTTTACTAATAACACTCACAATTTAAAAGTTTTTTAAATCTGAATACTTCAATAATAAGATACTGGAATTTGAAAACTGAGAATCCAAGTATTGAAAATAAAGATATTACGATCAGTTTGTGATTCTTTCAATAACAATAATAACCAAGGAATCAAATTTGACATCCTAGCAAAGAATTTTAACAGTACTCTCTCCTAAAAAATTAAGATTTGTCTAAACTAAACCTAGATAATATTCCTGGAGTCCACATGTGACATGATAACTAGAGACCAGTGGTTCCCAAAGTGGGCGATGGGATTGCACAGGGGGGCGCTAAGATGGCACTCAAGCTGGTATTTTCCAAGTGTGTTGTTTATTGCACAGGGGGGCGCTAAGAGGCACTCAAGCTGGTATTTTCCAAGTGTGATGAAATGAAGGACCTACAGTTTAACGTGGAATCCAAACTACGGTGGAGGCCTGGCATTCCCCACATTCACAAGATGTCTTATCAGAGGTGAAGGAAGGGTTTGGTAATCAGATAAATTTGTGCCGGGACCGGGGATTGAACCCCAGCCGCCAGCACAGAAGTCTGACACCCTACCCCTAGACCGCCAGGTCACCTAATCGAGGAGAAGCTACAAACGTGTTATTTTTGTTGCAGCCTACTCAATATTAAAAGTTTTAATGGAGGTTAAATGGGGATATAAAATATTAAATTCAGTACCAATGTTTAATCTAATAATAATAATATTTAGCACCGCGTCTTACTACCCATTCGGGTTATACACTATGTTTAATCTAGAGCTCAAATTTTTTTCAATATTAATTTATAAAATGTGTAGCAAAATCATTTTAAAAAGGTATATTAAAAACTAAAATAAATGTAGCTCTAAATATATATATTTTTTCACATTAATAATTGTTCATACATATATTATTGAAACAAAATTTAATATTCTGGCTGTCTGAAGGAAACAACAGAAAAACACTTTTAAATATAGGCCTACAGTAATTTTTTATAGTAAAAATGGCAGAAGCATAAATAAAAAAAAACGTAGACATAGTTTGGAATATCTTAAGTATGGATTTATACCTGCATCAACAAACCGGCAACTGCTAATGTGCCTGTTATGTGAAAAGGTATTTTCTAATGAGGCCATGAAGCCATCTAGACTCATTGAACATTTAAAGAAGGCACATCCTGACAAGGCAGATAAGAACTTAACTTTTTTTTCAATTACTTCGCGAACAGTTTCAAAAGCGACCAACATTGTTAAACATGATCCCCAATAGTTCACAATAACAAACTGATGGTTTGCTTGCATCATACAACATTTCATTGTTGATTGCTAAGTCTGGAAATCCCCATACAATTGGTGAAGAGCTCATCCTTCCAGCGGTTAGTTGAGGTTCTGAATACTGTTTTACACAAGTCACCACATGATATAATTAAGATGATTCCTCTAAGCAACAATTCAGCGCAACATACTAAGGACAACCGAAGTTGAATTACAGCTGGACGGGTCAACTTTGCCAGGTAATGAATCTTTACTTCTGGCTTATGTGTGTTTTATAAAAGACGAGAGTTTGGCTCAGTAGTTGTTATTTGCAAGGCAACTAAGAGATGATACCAATGGAGAGTCAACATTTCATGTTGTTGAGGAGTTTTTCAAAGAAAAGGAAATTCCACCTACTAATATACTTGCTTGTGCAACTGTAGGAGCACCATCAATGACTCGTCGCTAATGTGGGTGTGTCGCGTACTTTAAAAAATCGGTGCCAAATATCTTTACCATTCACCAACATCTGGTTGCAAAAAATCTCAGTGGGAAGCCTACACAATTCATTACACACAGTTATTACTGCAGTGATTAACATTAAAACACATGCTCTCGATGATCGACTATTCCGGGAGCTCTGTGCTGAGAATGATGAAGACTTTGAACGTTTGTTGCTTCATACTGAAGTTGTTTGGCTATCTAAAGGAAACTGTTTAAGACGCTTTTACAGCCTTTTTGACACTGTTGTGGAATAGTTTGGAGACACGAATGCTTTGCTCAGTAATGAACTCAAAGAAATCAAACATGACAGTGTTTATTTGTCTGAGCTATTTACAAAGTTTAATGAAATGAATTTGCAATTGCAAGCCAATGACACCAATCTTATTAAAGCCAAATCTGTTGTATCTACATTTATTACAAAATTAACCATATTGGAGCGCAATATAGGCCATCACTAGCTATACCAATTTCTGAGCTTATCTGAGCTAGAAAAGAAAGTCGGGATACAAGATGACGATCTGCAAGTTTTTTTGTGACCATTTGAATATGCTGCATGATCGATTCAAAGCGCTTGTTATGATGGAAATTCCACACTGGGTATTAAGTCCATTTTCAGATAATGAAGAAGTTGAAGCATTGGAGGAAGAACTACAAAATAACATTGAGCTGAAGCCAAAGTTTAATAAATCGTACCAGGAGTTTTTGTTACAGAAATAAATTCCTGATGCTATCATGCATTATGGAGAGCGGTTAAGAGGCTCCTGATTGCATTTCCAACAGCGAATATGGTGGAACGTGGTTTTAGTGTGGTCAGCCTCCTTCTCTCCAAGCAAAGAAACCAACTCCAGATTACCAAGCGTGGTGATTTATGTCTCATGTTATGTGACATTAAACCATATATTGGGAAAATAGTAGTTTCATCAAGCTCATCCATCACATTAAGAATTTACAGAATAGTGATGTACTCTACCTATTTACTAAATGTGGTATCTAATAATATGTAGTATTTAATAACTTTGAAAAGATTATCACTGGATCGAGCTCATTAACCACGTTTAATTAAATAGACCTAAACAATATACTTTAATTGTGAATAAATATTCAATCAACAACTGTTCCATCCTTGGATTTTATTGCTATATTATTCATAGTGAGTCGTTGAAAACCACTATTTTGAATATTGATTTTTTAGAGTACTGGGTATGAGTTTTTGGAACCAAGGGGGCCGGTGACTCAAAAAAAGTTTGGGAACCACTGCTCTAGATCCAAAACTGAGACACGCATACCCCAATGGGGGGTACAAAACCTACAAAACCCCAGGGTATTATTCATCATCATTTTCCATCCAATGTAAGGGTCTGTTTGTAACACAAGTCTCTCCAATGTTTCCTCCAAACTCCCTTGGTTACACCCCCACAACCTCAACCACTTCAATATCTAACATCTTCTTTGGTATTCTCTCCTCCATTCTCATCACATGATCCTACCTCCTTTATTCTGACTGGCACTATCTCCTCCTTAACTAGTTCTACCGGCCTTTCATTTCCCATCTTATCCCCAGGGTTTTACTAATCATAAGTTTGACACGATGTCAACTTTTAGAAACTGTTGTTTTGATGCCACTTAAATTCTGTTAAAAGACGAATGGTTTACATACAAAACGCAAGGTGTTTGTTTCATATTTTTTATGAATAGTTGGAAGGGGTATGTTTGCTACAGTATGACCCTGAAAGTGGTATGTAACTCGTGAGAGTTTAAGAAGCACTGCCACAAATAAAGATTGGAGAGATGTAAAGCTTGTCTCAATTCAGATTTGGATAGCTCAGTTTTCTAATGTTTCCGTGGTTGGGTTTACGGTGTTGGTATCACTTACTGAGCGAGTCACCATCGTCCCAGTAGAGCTCGCCAGCGGCCACCCCTAACTCGTCCGCCGCGGCCAACAAGTATATATTGTTCTTGCGAGTCAGTGTGGTGGTAGCACTGGGCTCCTGCATAGGCAGGATGCTGCCCCCCCTGACTAGCAAGGGGATTGTGTCCAAGGGGGCATTGAGTGTCACGTTCTTTCCCCCGTGAGAAACCAGGGCACTGGTGTAGAAGTCATACCACAGGGACTGAGGCAGGTATGTCGACACCTGCGTGGCATTCTGGGAACAAAAGAACAGTATTTTATACACGAAGGACAGAAGTAGTTTCCTGCACCATCCTTCAAGTATAAAACATTCCTCATAATGGAAAAAATAATCATGTTTTCCTTGGTTCAGTGCGATAAACTCTGTGTTTTGAGGGTTTTTATAAATAAACATATGTTGGGTTAAAATAATGCATTAGATACATTTTAATTTACTACACAAAGTAATATCAACAATTGAATGAATATCTGTCATGAGCATAGTGGGACAACGGAAATATTTCAAACAAAGAGAAAAGGTTTTCTCCGAATTCTGAGATGCTCATGACAGAAGCTAAACAAGAACTAAGTCAACAGCAAAAGTCCTAGTCAGCAAAAATTATCTGAGGATCCTCAAACTTTTATTTACTAATTTACACATCATCCTATGAATGTAAAAAAATACCAAATAAATTGCTGAGTACACAAAACCTACTAATCTATTTGACTATTTTCGCTGTTGTTAATGTAGGTTAGTGTTAGTATCACAAGTGTAATGTTACCTCCTCCAGAACAGGGACGATGAGGAGATCTGAGCCCCACAGGAACTCGTAGTCAATTTCATACGTCAGGTTGTCCAACGGGAACCTGGAACCCACATCTACTTAGTCATCAGCAAATATAACATGGTCTCAAAAAGTTCCCTACCATTTACTCTTATGAAAACATCGTACAACAATGTAAGTAGGTGATGGAGAAGGAAGATAAACTTCTCTCTCTACAATACATTGTTTTAATAACTTAATAAAGAGTGGAAGTAAGCAGACACACCAGGGGTGAGGGAAGCTCTGAAAATTTAATAGACTTCAACCTCTTTGTCCATTGGCAGCAGTGTAAAGTGTGAACTGTGTTCTTCTTTTCATTGTAAAGGCCATATTGTGTTCGTCCCCCTTTTATATGTTTCTATCCACCTTTCCTATACCTTCTTCCAAATATAATACAATTACCTCATAAAGCGAAAAGAGGTTTTCCTTATTGATTTATATCATTATATATGCCTAGTGAAGCCTAGAAGATGGAAATGATTCTTTAATCACAGGTGTAACTGTAGCAAATATATTTGTAAATTTGAAAAATGACAGCGCACACAAGAACCAAACTGAGTGAAGAATGAATCTGAGCACGGCACTACTTCTGAATAGCTAAGTGGTAAGCAGCATTGGTGCACCAAGCCAAGCTTCCTGGGTTCAATTCTTGTGTCCAGGTGTCATTTTTCAAGAACACAACACAAAGCTAGCAGAGAGTTATTCAGCATATTTAAGTTGAGTGTTTATATCTTCACTAAGGATTCGGAAAATTTCAGATTTGAGACTTAAATCATTTGGAAAAGTTATTTTTTTGTTTCAATTTTTCAAATGAAATTTGCTTTAGAGCTTTAATACTGCTTATTGATGGTTAATAACCAATTATAAAAATAGGACGAACTTAGCAACCAGGTCCCAGACCAGTAATTTAATACTCACCTGACTGAATGGATTATAAGAAAGAATGTTAACATTTCGTTAATATTTGTATATTATATTTATAATTCCTCTTATGTTCATAATTATTCTAAGATCTTTATTTGGGAAGCAAAGATAAATTATAGATTCGGATTCGTAAAATAGTGGATTTGACCCAACTCTAATTTTCATCTTTTCCATTTAGTTTATACCGCATTTTTCTTACGAATAGACTTATCTGAAGTAGAAAAAAATCTATCATATTTACTTGCATGTATTCACATAAAGCCATGTCATCTGCAGTTTAACAAGTTTTAACACTGCTGGTCGAAACATATCCGGTAGTGTTGCAACCCCTCAACTTACACTCTCAGCTGGCCCAAAAGCCGATAATCGGTCTAACCTTAAAACAAAATGAGATTTTTCAGAGGTGATAAGTTTAAGTTCATAGTGTACTCACTGGAAGAAGAGCGGCCTTGCCACAGTGGTGCCATCTACGTGGGCCCGCCAAAACAACGTGTATAGAAAGGGAAGTAGAGAGTAGCGCGTAAGTAGAGACTTGCGAGCAGCTTGGACCACAGCGGGGCCCAACGCTACCGGGTCCTGGGGCTACACACGCAACATAACATCACATCGGCACAGAAGAATTCTTCTCAAATGAGGAATACTACAATCATTACACATTTTTAAATAAACATTCATAAATCTAAGATTAACAGAAAATAAAACTTATTTGTTTAGAAAGAAAAAAAAATTCTCTGCGAAAGTTTGGCAAAATTAAGGTTAAGTTTGGCAAAATTAAGGTTTAGTTTTGATGCTTATAAGTCTTATTTATAAAGAATAACGAGGACACATTTTGAGTTACCCCATTAAAAAATTTTTTTTTTAAGGATTTAAAATAATTTTGTATATAAATTGTGATTGTGTTTTAAGATAAAGGAAAATAAACTGTCAGGTTTACTCGGAGTGTGCAAAGTCCACTTTTTAAATTCACTATCAAAGATATTAAATATTCGAATCTTCTTATGTCGGTTATTTTGTGTTTGACAAACTGTTATAACCTATAACCACTTTTAAAATGTTTTATTGCAGAATTGTATTATATTTTAAACTGATAAGCCAAGTTACGATTCAATTATTTCAAGTTCATTCTATTAAAATTAATTTTTAATTTACATAACAGCTGAGAACATCAACAATTGAATGTTTAGCTGTCAAGATTTTTATAGACACAGCTTTGTAATTGTCAAGAGCCAGAGTTATTTTTCTAATAAATTTCCCCCTGAGTTGCGAATACTCCTATTGATGTGCATGGTCATACGGACAACTCACTATGTTCTCCTCGCTGTTGTGGTTGCGTGAGAAGGGGTAGAAGGCCCCTAGTTCACTCCAGCGCTGACAGAGGGCAGGCGTGGTGTTGCCGTTGAAGCCGCAGATGTCTGCTCCCACCAGGGGTATGCCGAACATGTTGAAGTTGAGCATCTCTGAGCAGAATGAATATTGACCTCTAGTTTCACACAAGCTCAAGTTATAAGATCTGTCCTACTTTTCTCAGTCTTAAGATTAAAATCTCATCATTCTAAGTCCTCGATGGACAGAACAAATTATCAGGTCCTTTCAAATATTTATTAAAATGCAACTCAACTAGTGTACATCCCCGCTTTCTTACAAATGGACATACCCGGAAGAAGGTATAGCAAATGTGGATAGAAAACCAAAAGAAAAGTGAACAGTTGTTCCTATCATTCTTCACCAATTTCCTTTTTCTTTTTTTGTGTTTGTTTCCTCTTTTAAGAGGTTGCATTGGGCACTTCACACTCCCTCCTGACGAGTTTCAATAGAATGAAACCAAGGTCAAGAGATTGGGCGGTAGGCTGGTAACAATTTATTTTTTTCAAAAAGCAGCCTCTTTGTCCAGTAGCAACAATGTAAAGTATGAAATGTGTTCTTATTTGTTTCTACCGACTTTTCCTCTACCTTCATCCAAATATGTATGACAAAATACCTTAAAACGGAAAAAAGAGGTTTTCCTTAAAGAAATGAGACATTTGATGGCAAGGAAAAGTTACTAAATTTAGTTTCACACATTCACACTTCAAGTAATGTAATCTGCATCTGTCACTTTTGATAGATAATATCAATACATCAAATAATAGAGTAAAATGTTATCAATGTTGACAGTAAAAAATATTTTTCATATTTTCTTTAAGGTGCTCCAATGTCTGTTGATAAGAAAATCAGGTGTAGAAAAGTAGTGAAATTTACCCCCTATTAACATATCCAAGATGTGCAATGTGAGTAATGTACTAGTAGCTTGGCCACTACTTTGGGTGGATTCAGAGTGTGAGAGTTTGTCAGTTTGTCAAAGAGTTCAAGGACGCACCTGGTACACTTCTCTTCATGTCGTACCAAGTGGACGCAATATCCCCGCTCCAGTGACCTGCATAGTGGCCATGGCCAGAGAACGTTGAGCGAGAGATCACAAACGGCCGTCTCTCTCTTATCTCCGACATCACACTGGGTACAAACCAAGTGTTTTACAAAACTTAGGACAGGGGCACCAACAGGCACACACAAATAATATAGTCCGCTACTTGGTTGCAGACATTGCTAAAAACGAGGTATTTCTTTATTTTCTGTCACACCACATGTTTATTAACAGACAAGACACAATTATTGTTTTTTAAATTCCATTTCTTAAATTTTAATATTGAATTTTCAATATTTACAATTTAAATAGGTTTCCATGCATCTAACCTCACATTAGCAATAAATTATTTAATTATATACTATTGTGTCATGGTGTATTAGAAAAAAAGAAAAAAAAAGTGACCCGCGTCAGTGGCCAAATAGCTCGAGGTGTCATTCTCATGTTGAAATGGCCCGCTGTTGACTGGGAAATCATGGTTTGAATCCCAGCCAGGTGTCCCGAGGATAGTTTTTCCTAAATGGTTTCCCACTCTCCTTCCATGCAAATGCGGGTAGATTACCTATAAAATGCTTCCTTCCTCATCCCTGTTAAGAGTAATTATCCCTGGCTTGACTTACAAGCTTGTCACAATGGCCTCGGTGAAACCGTACAGGTTGTGAACGTCGTAGTGCTTCCCCGCGTGCTGCTCACTGTTCATGCAGAGCGTACGAAAGAAGAGTTTTCCGCCCAGAACGCCGGGCGTGTATGGAGGGTAGTCCAGGGAGTTGTTTTCGCAACCGCGAGTGCTGCCTGACCAGAAGTTTGATGGCTCGTTCATATCCTAAATAACCCAATGGAGGTACTTTGTACTAAGAGTTCTACAATAAACTGTATTTTTTATGAGCGGACCGTACAAACCTCACAGGACAAAATACATTTCTGGAAATTACTGTCGAGAGCAGTCCTTATTTTCAAAGTTGGTTTTAGAAAATTTGACGAAACATCTCGCAATATTTAACTAGAGCTAAGCCCACTAATGGCTGCTTTAGTTGTCAAAGAGAGTAAATTATGCCTAGCTGTACATGCTAAACACAATTATTTCAGCACAGATTACTTAAATCCTGCACCAATGACCAAAATAGCCTCAAAATTCACCGAACGGCTACACAATCTGGAGCTATGACCTTCGCTTAATAATCAGATCCAAATATAATTAATATTACAAGTGACACTGCCTATTATTTATAACAATAATCTAATCCATCAAATAAATAACTATTTTTATATCTCTGTGTATCTTAAGTAAGAATTGCTACATACACACCTAAGCATGCTGTGGTTTATTTATTTAGCTTAGTATTTATCCCAAAGTAATCATGCGCACATTTAGTTTCAAGCAACACAGATTTTTTTTTACAAAGATTTAAAATATAATTTAGTAGTTTGTAGTTATACCTGCAGCCTTCAGTCATATCCTCCTTGCTAATATTAATAAATATATCTGTGTTCATTCAGATAACACAATCTTAAGGTAAGAGTAGTGAAGATAGAAAAAAATTATCTGGCAATGTAAATACAAATGACAGAAGGAGCACCGACTCACGATCCAGGCCCCATCAAACTGGAACTTGTCATGCATGGACTTGAGTTGGTCGAGCCAATAGTCGACCGTCTTGGGGTGTGTGAAGTCCGGCCATACTGTATCGACGGGGTTCCACACCTGTTGAAACAACTCCCACAGGTTATACATCTGATCAAACCAGGCTGTGTGAACGTGAGAGAGAGAGAAAGAGATGACATACCTTCCCTATGAAGGGTTGTCCCGAAGAGTTCTTGACGAATATCCCCAGCTTGAGTCCCTCGTCGTAAGGGGGGTACGTGCCCGCAGGCTCCGCGGCACTGATACCTGGATCTATCAGAGGAACATAGTGCATACCAACCTACACACACGACACACATCATCAGTCAAGTTGACAACAGCAACACAGCCCACATCAGTGGTTGCATGGTCCAAGGTGTCAGTCTCACAATAGACCAGACCACCAATGACTGGGAGATTGGGGTTTGAATACCTGGGTTTTTCCTATTTGGTTGTTCACTCTCTCTGCTGTGAATGTCGGTATTCAACCTTCCTCATCCCTAACATCTAACACATGAGTGTACAGCCCGAATGGGTAGTAAGGCACTGTAATACAAATATTGCAGATCAACATTTTACTACTAGCACATTTATTAATTTTTGAATTAATTATTTATCAATATTGTGTAGCTTAAGCTTTTGAAAATACAAGATTTTTATTTTTGATTGTAATATGAGTTTGGACTCAGTTTTAATAATTACAAAACTAACTTATATTAAATGTTTTTATCACAAATTGCATCATTCCTGAGTTTTTTGTTTGTTTTTTAATCTCCATTCATAAACTTTATGTTTGATTATTGATTCTGAGGTGGTTTGATTACCAACTGCCTACTGCCAACTGGTGGTTGAGTCATGATTACCTGATGAAGAAGGTTGACAAACTGCGGCAGGCCAGCGTATGTTGTTTGGTTATAGGTAAAGTCTGAGCTGTGAGCCATGTAGTCCAGGTCATTCCATTGGACATCCTGAGACCACATTAATTAGGTTTGTTAGCTACGGTGGGCAGAATAGAATATACAATGATTGGTGCTCTAGGCAGCTCAGATAACGATATTTTAGGAATTCTCAAGGCTTTAGAAATGCTAAACCAAACAAATAAGGGCAAAATAAAGTTTTATTAGGTTTTGGAAGTCAGAATCATGCATTAAACGAATTTTATATTTGAATGAGTATAAACTAAAGTGCATTAATTGTGTTTTATTATGCCACTAAATAAATATTAGAGAATTGTATGAAAATGAAAAACAAAGACTAAAATACCTCGGGAAGTTTTCATGTGAAATCAAAATATTGTAGAGTTTGTAAACATGCGTTAGGGTTTTTTCAGCTTCATTTTATACAATCCTATAATGTTTATTTGATATAAAATTAGTTATTTTCAAATTTCTACAGTGAAAATTAAAACGGTTTGGTTTATAAATAATGCTATACTATCTAACAAGCGCCGTTAGCAATGTTCAACATATGATTGTGATAAGAGTAAAATTTAAAGGAACCACAAGTTTAATATAAGGTAGAGTTGGAAGTGGATGCAAGAAAAGGTAAATTTTTTTGCAGTATTCATAGTGTACTTTTTTTATTTTTTTCCCCAAATTAATCAAACATTTATCCCAAAGAGACAAAGAGTTTAATTTTCTACACGTATTAATCTAGACAGTTGTTGAATCTCTGTCATTAGCATAGTGACAGTAGATGAGAAAAAGTTCTTCCCTTGACAAACATTCAATAATAGTTTGTTGCAGAGAAAATCTTTTGTAAATTAAAACTGCCAAAATACTGACCATAGCATGAAATCCTTACGATACTACATTAAGAGATGGAGGAATACCCCCATGATTAAAACCTTCTCTGATAAGAGACAGAAATAGCTCTTGGGTCAAAGTCAGATACTGTGATTGTGTACAAGATAATACAAACCAATATTTGACCTTCGCTCCGACTCATTATGACATGAACGAGACAAGATTCCCCACTCACCAGCGGTATACCAGCGGCACGCGTCCTGTTCCACACTTCCTTTGTTTCTGTCAGGGTCTTGTAGCCAAACCTTGGAGCAAACAAATAACATTCAACAAATTAATGAGATTCAGGAGCAATATGAGCAAACCCGCAATATCGCACTGCCAGAAAACACAGGAACCACCTCAACTAACATTTCAGACACTGCCAAGTATTCATACACTTCAGGGTTTAAATAATGGTGGGAAGGTTAGACTTAGAAGGAGTGTATCCACATTTGCATGAAGAAAGAGTAAAACCGTTTAGGAAAACTACTCTCAGTCGGGTGTACTAAGGGTTCACCCCATGTCAGGGATTTTGAATCAAATAGAGATCACAGTGACCTGCACAGATGGAAGCCCAGTCCCCAGAACGGCGGCATGAACGGCTTGCCAATGACGTCTGTGTACTGTGTGACCACATCCGAAGGTGTCGGTCCCAAGAAGAAGTACAGGTCCAAGATCCCGCCGATGGTCCTGAATGTGATAGCCGGTGTCGGTTGGAGGATCACGTCTGCAAGAAGCAGACAATAGCATTAGCCGAGTTCAGTCAATATATTTTATTGGTGGATGTGTTTCCTGTTTAGTTTTGAGTATTTACTTTTCAGTCTCTAAATAGTTCACGACCTGCAAATTAACTCAATTAAATCCTTACAGATATTAGAGATTCAATGATTTAAGAAAATATATATGTATATTCAATTAATATATATTTTTAGTTTCAAATCTAATATTTTCTTAAATCATTGAATTTCTTTTGGATTAAAATTTGTTTTAAATATCTAATAATGATTTCTGGTAGTTTGACCATAACATAATTATAGGGCAAGCTAAACAACCAGACCCAAGACCATTAATTTAAAACTTAACCTAATGTAGGCTATGAATCTTAACATTTAGTTACTATTTCTATTTTCTATTATTCTGTTATATTACTATGTTCTTTAATCTTCATAAGTTTTTCTAAGATTCAAGATTCAAGATTCAAAGGTAAAATGACAATTCGACCCAAATCTATCTTAAACTTGTGAAACCAGTATAGTTTAGGCCTATAGCCCTAACCACTTAGCCATGGAAAAGTAGTTCCTCAATTGTTTAAGTTAATGAAAGAAGTCACTCAACATATTTTTGTGGCAGTCTAGTGTAAACTCACCCATAGCGTTGCTGTTTAGTAGGAACACACCGTGACTGTTGCCAGATTTCTCCATGACGAGGTAGAAGGGATGGCTGCCATACAGATTAGTCTGTCAACAAGTCAATGAAATGTAACACAGTTATCCTACCCAGTACGCTTGTGAGCACCCCCCCACGCTAATCAGTAATCACTTTCAAACTAGCATGCCGCCCAGCTAAAAATCAATGTTTGATGCACTAATCATCAAATAGTGCAAAATATTAATTACACTGCCCCCAGCCAGCTATTAAATAATGACCTTTGGCTAGCAAAATTTTGTTTACTGACCAAAGCTAGGATCAATCCAAGCACACCTATTGTGCCTTAGCCAGAGACACTCAACACAAACACGTTACGCATTTCATTTCTACAATGAGGTTCAATAAGAGTGTGAATCTGATTCACTTGGACATTGCTGGAGTGAGAATACTCTGCTGGAATATATCACAATACATCAGTAGGTGTCAGGTGCTAACAACCCCTGACGCGTTAAGTGGCTACTCACGTTCTCCGAAGGAACTTGGTCGTGATTCATCATGGTGAATATCTGCCAGCTCGTCGACAGCTTCAAGGATGATCTGTGTTCACCAAGACCATAGATAAACTGCGAGGGGAGCAGGGCCGACAACTGAAGGAACTGATCCGCAAACACGAACCCGCCGATGTTCACCGAGTTGAATCTGTGACAAAACCAGTGAAATGTCCGAATTGAAAGACATTCTCCTTCAGGTGCTGGTCGCTATTGAAGAGGGTGAACCTCTGCCAGATTGTCATTAGGGCCAGCCAGAACCTGTTCTCCTCCAGACCATAAAGATGGTGTGAGGGTAAAATGGCGGATAACTGCAAAAACTGGCCAGCAAACAATAGCGTGCCGACGTCTTGGGCATTAAAACTACACAAGGGTGAGGTGAATCATATCAGGAACCTTTGTCACAGCCAACATTATCTAAGTTAATGATAATATAAATAAGAACACGTGTCAACACAGATTCAATTCCAACCAGCCACCGTGGGACCAGTTATTTTAGCAATGCGTCTCACTACCCATTTGAGGTGTATGCACATGTACTAATACTAATTGTACTGTGTTAGGTATGAAGAAGGTTCAATTTAGAGGAGGTGGTGATAGAGCGTGTAAAACCACTCAATACCCCAGACCAGGATTCAAACCCCGATCTCCCTATAATCGGCAGTCCATGTCTATTGTAAGAGTGACAACTTGGACCACTCTACCACCGAAGCAGGTAAGATCCATGATTCCAACACAGAGGCCTAAATGTCGGTCCTGGTTTTCTTCCATTCCTATCTTCCCAAAGATTCGGCCAAAAATTATATAAAAACAAACAAAAAAACTAAAGTGTTGAATTAATATCTCACTGCTCCGTCCGTACAAGACTGATAGAACTCAAAAGCCGGCAATTGAAGAGTGACACAGTGTGTTCTATAGCTTTGTACTGCTCTGATGTAGTTAGTTTATTGCTAAGATAATTTGTGACATAAAGGATTGAATAAAAAGTAGGAAATCATTCATAATTATTAAAAATAAAAAACTAGCACATGTAGCCTATAAAAAAACTATCATATTTACTGTCATTATTTTCAAGTTGCTTTCTCATTTATGTAGGAAAAATATTTGTTGAGGTCTTACATTGGGGCAGGGAGATAAATGGTTTGTTTTCGTATGGTAGGCCCCACCAAATATTTAAATTAATTTAACTGATAGGCTATTTAATTAGTAGGAGGAGTACTCACGTTGGTGGTCTAAGGTGTCACTCTCATGACTGGGGGTTCAGGATTTAAATCCCAGCCAAGTGTACCAAGTGGGGTTTTTCCTAAAAGGTTTACCAAACTCCCTTTGGGCCCACTTCCTTTAAGTTCAACTTTCCCCATCCCTAACTGATTAGCGTATTCACAACAGGCCTACATAGGTGTATAGCCTGAACAGGTAGTAAGATGTGTTGATATAGCAAAGTAGGGAATAATAAATTATCGTAGCATATAGTTATATAAATGTTAAAGCAAACATTGTCAATATATTAAATCAATTTTGTAAAAGTGGGTACAAATTTGGACTTACATGGTCTCATTATCACTATTCCTGATGACCTTGAAACCCAGCTGTGATTCGTCGATGAAGACTCTGTAGTCTGGATTGGAAGCCGCCTTTTCCACAACGGGGACTTCCGGGAATGGAGGCTCAAACCGGGTGTGCTTTGGGTCGTAGATCTGGGGAATTTTTTAGTTTTATTCAGCTCACACATATTTAACACAACCCCTCATTTTTATATGAAGCCCACTTTTTACCATCAACAATGATTGAAAGTTACTAAAATTTGGCATCTAATCTAAACGTTATCAAAAGCTTCCGATAATAGGTTAAGTTACTTCCTTATGCATTACTGTTCGATTTTTATTTTACTGGTACATTAAATACTTATTTTTTCCCCATCATTGTGGCAACCTGAGTTTACAAATCACGAGCTTCCTATGAAAATCTACCTACTCTTATTTTTGAGATTAAAGGCTCAAAAGCCCCCTTTTAGTTTTAAAAAATGAACCAATTTGGTTTCAACTTTAAGATGGGGTGCTTGCCGAGTCTAAGTGGACACCTTGTGAGATGTTGAATTAGAAAATACTTACTTTAATACGAAGTCTCTTCTGAGACTCGTATTTCACATCCATTTTAAGGAGTCTTGCATCTTTCGGATAAGAAGACGAAAATGTGCGGTTCAAGTATGCTGTAGAGCCGAAAGAGGTCTCGCTCACGTTGACAAACTTGTATCCCTTAAACTGCAGCGGATAATAACAGTATGGAATGTTCAATTGGTCATCAATGGGTTCATCCGTGGTGTAGTTGGGCTTAGCCCAACAGCACCCTCTATTGGCACAAGATTTCTCGTTAGCACCCTCCTCAGGGTAGCAATCAAATCTCAGAGAATCTGAGACTCTGGTGCATTGATCAATTGTGGGTTTCGGGGGTGGCGATAGCTTTAAGGCTCCCAGATGTTTAGGTCCATCTTTGTGAGAGACATATTCCTTTGGTTTATAAACACTCTTGATGTAATTCTGATTGGCGTAAGACGTGTCAAAATTATATACTCTATCCTTTCGCGGATCGGAGTGGCTGTGATCTGTCAATACACGGTTGAATTCATCTGCCGGCCAATGGGAGTTGAGCAAACCGAAGCAGTGTAAAAGATACACTATAGGAAGTACAATAAAAACAACGATCAACAAGATAACAATCAACAAGGTTGCAATATTTATTTGTGGACACTTAGATTCAACAATATATTCTTCCAAAGTGTCGAACTCTTCCGATTTGGACGAACACTGTTGCTGTAGTCTGTTGAATTCCGCTGGCGAATGAGTTTTCAAAACTGACCCGTTTTCTTGTTCTTTCTGTAAGTTACAGAAAGATTCTGTAGACCCTGTCTCCCTACCGTTTCCAATATTTCTCCACCTCTTCAAGAAATACTTGACTGCCCCTTTCATTTTAAGGGCGTGAACGAATCGTTTAGATGAAGAAAAGTCAAGCAATATTTTGCTAAAAACTTATCAAAATATAACAAAAAATAAATGTAGACTGATCTCAAATGTTTACATTATTCAGTTTAACCAACATTCATTGCAAATATAGCTTAAATTACCATTACGTTAGTTTTTAAATATCAGTAATAAGTAGATTGATAAATAAATAAATAACTCACGCCAATAAATAGTATAGTAAATTATTATAGCACAGTTTTCTTGAGCGTCCCATTCTTGATAAAATATATACAAAAAAATGTATTCAACCATTTTTTTGGTCGTGTATCCTCAGATATAATTTCCTTAGTTAAATTAGACTATTGAACACAATGTTAAAGTTATCCTATACCTTTATTTAATCATCTTGATATAGAGAACTAGACTTCCCTACTTAATAGGACTAAACTGAACTCAAATACACTGGTCAAATGAATAGGAATTATATATTAATTCTTATAGTTAAAAAATAAATGTTGAATGTCCACCTTCCTAGTGAATCCATGCAGGCTATTTAAGATATCACTATCTACAAAATAAATTTGCTAGATAGTTATCCTACGAACCTGATATTTATGAAAGACAACCATGACAATACCATATCAGTTTAGACATAAACCTCAAAGCGTGCTACTCTTGAAAAAAACTACCTACAAACTGAGGCAAGTCTTGCATCGACCTAACATTCTTCCACAATGAACACCAAACGTTTGTTTGTAGATTATGTAGGTTCCCCACCCCAAGTCGATCTAATGGGACATTATTCGTATATGACGTCAACTTGTAAACACACAAACCTTTCGCTTCAGCTATGTCTAGATCTCCCCCTTCCCCCACATCTGTGTCGTGGGACCAAAACAGGCCAGTTCTTGGGACATTATTTTCAGTTCTCGAACAGGGGAAAAAACCGTGTTCGAGAATAGAAAAATCCTGTCCGTACCCGGAATCGAACCAGGAGGCCTCTTCGCCTTGTAAGTAGGTCTACTTACTTGGCCAAGAGAGCGAACAAGATAATGCGATTTTTTCACAGATATTTAAGGAGTGACGGAACATTTCACCCTTAGCATACAATAAATACATTCGATCGTAGCCCAGATCCCACTTGTCAATATAGCTTAGTCACGTGCATAACGTTTGGGCGATCAAGAGATCGTGTATTCAATTCTTGGTACAACCCTTTTTTTTACGTATCATTTAATTGAAAACAATAATTTTTCAAATCAGAAATTATATTAATATAAGGTGGTTTTTATATTTCAATTTTTTTCAAAACATATCTGGTTGTTGAGTGAGACTGTGTGTGCGTAGGCCTACCAATAATAACTATTATAATTTAAATTAACTAACAAGCTAAATATCAGCTGTACATTAAATTATCTGATTGCCAAACCCTCCCTTCACCTCTGACAAGACATCTTGTGAATATGACAAATGCCAGGCCTCCACGGTGGCTCGGATCCCACGTTAAACTGAAGGTCCTCCATTTCATCTCACAATCACTCTATCATTACACATTAGCGTAAGTGCGTATAAACCGAACGGGTAGTAAGATGTAAGTATGTTAGTCTATTTATCTCGTTGCGTATAGCTCGGAATGGTGAGTTAAATGCGGTGTCGTAATACAATTAGTACACTTTAATTTAATCATGTCCTAAGATTGCGAATTTTAAGCCCTCCCCAAAATTAAATTTTCCCTACGTCCATGACTATTTAAAATCAATTCACAAATATTAAAATGACTGAGCGAGGACATATTATTTAACATTTTAATACCATTGTTACAAAATAATTATTTATTATAAGCTACCAATCAAAATATCCTATCTCCTTGAGCAGAGTTCTAGGTGGAGAGCTTACAAAGTAAATCTGTGGGGTTATTAAGATTGATTGGTTCTAGAAAATGATAGTATAGTTGGAATAATTGCTACCAGAGGGAAGTAAGTGCTCAAAATAACTATTGCTTCTAGGAAATGGTAGTATAGTTAGAATAAATTCTTTTAGATTACAGTGAGGGTTCAACTTAGAACGATATCTTTTAGGAAATGATAATACAGCTAAAATAACTAATGATGTTAGATGGTGATAGCATTTGATTACCAAACCCTTCCTTCACCTCTGGGTGGTCTCGCAAAGTGTGTGCTTTCACGCTTTGGGAATGTGTGGAATGCCAGGCCCCCACCATGGTTTAGAACCCACGTTAAGCCGTAGGTCCCCCTACTTTCCATCATCATCATCATCATCATCATCATCATCATCATCATCATTCTGACTGTGATCCTCTCCATTGCAAGTATTGTTCTTAAATTTTAAGATTGTTTAAAAGGTAACTTCTGGTTTCAACAATAAAAAAAAATCTAGAAAGGAATCCAGTAACAATTTATTGTCCTAGTGGACATGTCTGCATTTATGTGCACCCCAAACTAAACTTCACTTTTTATAGAAAAACTACATATTCAGACAATTACTTCAAAAGGCATAAAATTACCTATACTATAGATATTTTCCTAGCCCAAACCATAGTGGGAGACTTCGCCTGGACTGAAAGATAGCGCACAAATAAAATACTACTTTCAAACAGGGAAGATTTGAAGGTTTGCACTAAACACGTGGTTTCACAAAGGGATCTTTAAATAATAATCAGCTTACAAAAATGAAAAATTTAGAATTTATTTGTTACCATTTTACTATTAATTTAAGGAAAAGAAGGAAAGATTTACATTCAGCATAATTTTACCGATTTATTACATTATTTAACAAAAGAAGATTTCTTTAGTAAACGATAAGAGAAAAACAAATTAATAATTATAGAAATAGCGTCCAGCCATAATGCCTAATGCCTTTTATAATTATAATTTAGAGTACGTGGTTTATAGGGACACGACCGTTACATAGAAGCACACGAAAAACAGTTCCCATTGTAGCTGATGGTAGCGTTATATAAAGATACAAACATAAATAAACCCAAAAGGCAAAATTAGGGAAATAAAACTTCACGGACCTCTACCCCATAATATCAAAATAGAAAAGAAAGCGACTACATGCTAAGTTTATGATCAAAACCCCACAAAAGAAACAAGAGAAAAATTCAGCGTTTCACGTCAATCAGGTCCGGGAAGAGAGTGGACGAGATAATGACGTCACTTCCACTGACAAGAAGTTGTGTGTCAGGAGAGGCCAATCAAAGATAAGAGCGCAAGACAAAAATATACCAACGGCTTTATAGTTATTACCGCTAACCTGTACAATATACATTGAAACTAAATATAAACAAAAGGAATCAAAAGGACAAAAAAAAACATTACAGTTAAATTAATTACATTAAAATAATACATATAATACATACAAAGAGATTTAATTATTAAGAAAATATTATTAAGCAATTTAGTTCTATTAATTTCCGCCCAGATCACCACGTTCTGAGAAATAAGTACTATTCATTCACAAGCTAAGTTTACCTGAATGACAGCTCTCAATGTTACTAGAAGTAATCCCTAATATATCACTACGCCAACAGCTGATATCTTATCACTTTGGATGACTCTAATGAAAACAGTTGGTATTATATTAATGTGATAGTTAACCACAGTAATTTAGGCCAATATTATTTATATATTTATTTAAGGTCGGACACAAAGTTTATTTATAGTTTTATTCCCCTTAAAAAAAATATTCACACCACTTTCACAAAAACTTCTAACGAACATAGCCTCCAAAATACCAACTGACGAATTTAAACCATATGATTGAACATAACGTTATACAAGTTTTTTTTACAATGATGCGGACACGCAGTTGATGAAAATACTTTATTCAGTTAAATATTTCAAAATACGATAAAATAATCATAAAATCAT
>CABEEJ010000704.1:0-11870 GCA_901482245.1 Timema douglasi | reverse complement strand
CCCCCCTTCTTCTCACATGACCCTACAACCTCAGTAGTACCGTAGTACCTTCTCTATCCTGCCCTGCGTTGGCTCCTCTTCAATTATTCCTCCCACCCTCTCATTTTTAATCCCATCCATTCTTGTCACTCCCATACATACTTCTCAGAAATGTCATTTTACATGCTTCATCCTGTAGATCAATCCTTACACTTTCTCGGCACATCCTTGCTATAGTTATTTACAATAATTTTATTATATTTGGAAGAAGGTATAGGAAAGGTGGATAGAAACATATAAAAGGGACGAACCCAACCCTTTCATATGTTTCTATCCACCTTTTCTATACCTTCTTCCAAATATAATACAATTACCTCAAAATTGAAAATAGGTTTTTCTTATAGATATATATTTACATTAATCATAGTATACCACCTTGTTTGGCTCCATTATGGCCCTCTTATAGGCTATACCATAGTGAAACAAAGCAACGCAAGCCATAAAAAAAACGAAATTTGATTGAAATTATATCTATTTTAGGTGTGCATCCTTTTTTTTTTTATGGCAATGCTTTGTAGTCATTGAAAGGTTTAATTAGTTTTCAAAGCTGAAGAAAAAGAGAAAGAACTAAGTTTTGGGAAACCAGATGATATCCTGGGGACATTACATGGACTACTAGCTAACTTGAGACTTCCAAGTGAAGACAAGGTGTACATTACACTTGTATCAGGAGGTTCCATGTGCTTCTCTCGTGCTGTTTACTATCTTAGTTTATCAATCCCCATGTTTTATTACATCTACAGTCGTACATCTCCCGAGTTGACGTGTAGTCATCAGTCATCACTTTAGAGAGATGGGATCAATTTGTCACAACTGTGAGGTAACTATACCTTTCCAGTGTTGGCTGGCCTGAGCTCAACGTCTACAAGCGCCTGGATTGTGCGACCCAAGAGTACTATGGATCAATGTCGGTGCTAAAATATACAAGTTCACTGTCTTAAAGTAATAATACTAATTTAATTAAATTCAAACTGAACTTTGTGATAAAGGGATATGTTAGATAACGTTTTAATATCTCAAGGAATATTTGGGAGATAACTCTCACAACAAAACAAAAAGATTGTATTTTTATTTATAAAGTTATATTTTAGAGCTATAAATAATTAAAACTAAACTAATACATTGCATTGATAACAGAATAAGAAGTTAAGTGTCTACCAATCCTCAGTAAACAAAATAGTGCTCACTCTGAACAAAAAATCTAGAGATGAAGATCAGCCTTACAATATATAGTCGGCCTCGATATGTTACACGTAATGTTACTACATGTATCCCAGGGGACATGCCAGACCATCCGACATCATTATCAATGTACAGCAAATAATAAATAGTGAGCTATGGCGTTGTTCACTGGGATAGAGAGAAAGGGGAAATCGTGTTGACAGTTATAAACCATTAATAACAAGATTATAGTTATGATAATATAGCTACCGACACGCACCAGAATAATGTTGGTTCAAAAGTTTCATAGTTGAAACCATCACAGTTTGGTGCCATTTTTTCCTTCGAGGTTATCAAGTGTCTGTTAAAGGGGTTACCTAGGTACCCTGATTTCTTTAGGAAGCCCCTTTTGACCAACAACATTGATTGAAAGTCACTAAAATATGGCATTCTAAAAACCTCTCACATTTGATTTATCAATTAAAATTTCATCTAAAAAGTTATCAAAAGCTAATAAATGCTTTCTCTTTACATCATTAACTAAAACTGACTAATAATGTAAATACAATTGTAATTGTTTTCACCTCTGCCATTGTGGCAACACAAGTTTCTGGGCTTCTTATGGAAATCAGACTTTAGGATGAGGTATTGCTAATTGGACGTTGCACTTAGTTTAAATATTGACATAACATTTAGCGGTACGCGAGTTAAATATTTACTGGAATGAACATAAACTTGTTTTCTATGATTTTATAAATGTAGAGACTTGTAAACAGAGATTAAAAGTTAGCATTCTCCACTCTGAAAAGTCCATCAGTTGATCATTAAGGGATAGATGCCCGGAAAACAAAAGATAAATGTTATAGGAGCGTAGAATGGATTTTTGTGAATCGAGTGATGTCATTTAATAGACAGGGTCGTAACAAAAATTGTATTGTCAGTTTTAATTTCCACCTCTCCTGATTGTTCTCCTACTGCCGGAGAGCTCCACCCAGGAGTTTCTGAAAGACTATCCAGATGCTTTAATACCATTATTTTTTTTAATATATTAATTAGCAACAATCAAATTAAGGACCTGAGAAAAGCACATTTTCTAAATTTGGGTTACACTTAGCCAGTTTTATCAAAAGAAATAAATAATAGGTAGATATTAATTATTAATAAAATATACTCAAGTATAGGTCGATATAGTAAGTATCGGAACAAAAACTATGGTACATTGGTAAATCTCTAATTACTACATAAGATTCCTACCAGCACCTTTTCACGCCCATTTGTAGATTAAAATATGAAATAATATGCAAGTTGTAATTGATAAAAATAAAGAAAAAATGAACTAATAAGTGGGAGAGGAAAAGTGTGTGTGAAGAATGCAATGTTCAAAGCTGACAGCTTCCTTCCTCCTGTCTTCTTTAGTAGAAGTAGTCACACACACGTCACAAACATGTTTATATTCCAACATTATCGCCTTTATCAAACAAGAAAAGAGGAAGAGAAAAGACAAAGACTAAACTAATCCACTTTTAATTAAAAAAGAAACTCTTAGAAACACTATGGTAAAATGTTGCAAGAGTAAAACTAAATTTACCACAGCTTTGACTGGTTATGCAATATACATATTTACATGGATAAAGGCGATAACTTCTGCAGAAATATAAAAACTCTTACTTGTGTTTAAATGTGTGTGTGTGACTTAATTCTATTATAGAAGACAAAACAGAGTAATAAGATGTCACCTTCGTGCATTGAATTCTTCATATAATTTTCCTCTCCCCAGGTGGGGTTTCTTAATTAAATCTGCAATTACTGTACTAGTTTATTTATATCAATTTCCATTACTATAAAATCACTTAGCCATTGGCCTTTATAATTGTTAAACATAATGTGTTGGGACAGTCTGTGGTGCATGCATGCCCCCTTAAACAATGGAAAACTGCTTCATTTGAACATATTTTGAGGCACAGGTGATTAAATTGAAAAAAATAAAAAAAATAGTTTCAGACATTTTAAAATTTATTCTAAAGGTGAGATCCAGTTTTAAGAATATTTTAACCAAAAGTTAAACTAAGACAATTGAAAAATGACACTGTAATAAAGTATGTTATACTATGTTTTAGCAGATATTTAAAAGTAGGAATAATATTTTTATTTGTATTAAATAGCCGACAACAAATAATATTATTACTAAAGGCGGGTTGTGTATCCAAAGTAGTACGCCTGGTGACCACCATAAGCACATAAGGTCCATTCAAAACATAATACCGGCCAGAAGAAATATTCCTGAAGCAGTTTTTCTGTTTGCTATTACCTAAGTTGTACTTAGATGAGTAGCAAGTTACTTAGATACGATGGTCGGAAACCCGCGCAACAACAACAAAAGTTGTTTTACTTTTATTAAAAATTGTACATATATCAACCTGTCCACTATTAACAGTGCACTTCACCTTTCACATACATATGTGATGTGTTAATAGCTCCCATGACAGTCAAACGTGTACACATTTGTCCTTGCGTTATAATAGTTTGAGATGAAGTAGACTGTTCCCCTTACAGCTCAACGCAACACTTCCTACACACAAATGTTTGTTCCTGAAGGCAATATTACGGATTATTAGTTGAGATGCGTGGATTATCACAGATTTACGCAGCATTATAAGCTCTTCACAAGCAAACACACACAGTTACACAATTATATCATTTCTTGGGTTGAAACAATCCCACAACACAACAATGGTTGTCAGGTTGAATAAAATCATCCATTTTTATAGTCAACAGTTTCAAAGGAAATTTTTTACTTTTAACAATAATGAACTGAAATAAATTACTCACACAAAGGTGATTAGAAATAGTTGGATTAATTTTAAAGAAGTAACATACTATTTAAATTTCTGAACATGTCAATTACTTGAAATCTTATGGGAATAAAATGTTTTTTTTAATACAATAGCCAAGCAATAGTTCCCAAGACAAAAAGTAGCAAAGTGCGGCAAAAATACACAGTTTTCAAGATAGGAAGAAAGAGGCCTCAGAACAGTTTCTGGAGTGGACCAGATTAGAGGACAATTGACCCTAAATATAGACCACACCCTAAGAAATATGATCACTTTGAGAGAAACAAAACTATTCATGTTTGAAAAATGAATCTCCTTTGAAAGTTACCAAATAAACTATTCCCTTTAGCTTTCTCATTGTTCATTGTATTTACACATTTTATTACTTGGTGCTTTATTACGTCTTATTAAGTGGCAGAGAGACGCTTATTTCTTCCCTGACCAATCAAACTTAAACAAATACACTAAATTCTTGTCCCATTAGAATAACAGTTGTGACCAACAGATCAACAGAAAAACTTTCTAAAACATGTGTGAAAGAATATGTAACTATACAAAATTTAACCATTTTGGCTCTAAGTTATATTTTTATTATAGAACATAAAGCTCCATCTATTTTAAACAAACTCGTGGAAGTTAAGTGGAGAACTGTCTGTATGTTTGATTTATATCGATAAAACTACATGCAGTCATTAAAGGTACAACATTTGTTATGTATTATTAGAGGCAGCACTGGTAAATTTGAATAATCAGTATTCTAAGTTTGATAAATTCCTAATTAATAAAGTTTCATTAGCTTCAATAAGTAGATGAACCTTAAACATCCATAATAGTGTAATTTTTATTTAAAACCAGTTTCAAAGACTTTTTGTTGCCATCTGTTGGAATTATTGTGAGGAGAAATTGGCACTATTATTTACTGTTTATCGAGAGTGACATCAATAATGACCAAGAATTTGGACATGGTTACTGATTAAGTATACAGAAGCTATAAGCAACCAAGAATAAATGAGGAGAAACATATGGTGTGACCTGTATTAAGGGGCAATATGTCAAATCTTATCTTTATAACTGTATTATACTTCCAGAAGCAGAAAATGTTATGATTCAGTCGTCGAGACAACAACCTCGAGAGATAGTGAGATATGTTTTCTCAATGGTTGACAACAGCATTTCTACATTGGTGCCAACACACTCTTTACAATCAAGGTTAGGCCCACAAGCTTTCATGACGCAGACTCCTCCGGGAGCTCCTCCTCAGAGTCAAGCTTGGTTCCCCCGCTGCAGACCCGACACTTGCAGCACACAATGCAGGGGGCCGCCAAGAGGAGTAGGGGCGATGCCACTAGGAGAAGGATCCCGAAGCCCGCAAAGATGCCAATGACCTGCGTCCGGTGCCAAATGACCGAGGCGCGGGAGTGTCCCAACTTGTTCTTGCAGGGGCCCTTATCGTAGTGCCGCAGCAGGAAGTCATCCTGCAACAATCAGAAGATCCTCCAATATCTGAGCTATGAGGACAAGAACACTGTGTGGAGTGCACACAACTGATAGGACGTTGTAGTTACATTCGGGGGATTTATGTGCACTACACGAGACTTACCTCTCCTTTCCTTCCTTTTCTCCTAATATTTTCAGAAGATTTTTTTTGCACTGCATCTTACTACTCGTTTGGATTATACACTTATGTGCTAATCAGACAAATGTGCTAGGGATTAGCAAGGTTCAATTTAGAGGAAATGTACCCACATTTATATAGAGGGAGAGTGGAAAACCATTTAGGGATCAAACTCCAATCTCTTTATCTTCAGAAGTCTAGTATATTGTGAATGTAGAGCCATAGAAGTGGGTTGGAAGCTTTTAATTTGACTTCTGAAGAGACCTACAAGTCCCGGTTCATTCTTATGTTTTGAGAGATTTCTCACTCCATGCATTGTAACATAAACTAGATACTTTAGGAACACACCTTTACTTACTACAGTTAGTTGTATTAAATTATACCTTTAGAGTGAAGCACTAACTGAAAATTGTACATTTGCATGGTATGAATATAACAAGAGAGAATGTAATATTTAGAATTTAAAATAATATGTGTACTGTTATAAAATAAATAATTTATTAAATACTAAAGCAGTGTTTTACTACGTAAATATCAACATAGCCAGTAGAGTTGTAAGGAACTACACAAGCTTCATGAAAACAAGATGGAAGAACTGGTGGATAGTTACCATCCAAGTGATGATGAGGGAACAGACATTCAATTAGAAGAAGATGAAAAAGGACTCTGGAAATAGTGAATGGTTGAAGACGCAAATTAGTTTTAAGAAGATATTTGTTCCACTTTTGAAAGGTGAGTTTGTTTATGATACAATAATAGTTACATTTTACAACATAAAATTTGACGTTTTGTGTACATATTGCAATATACATTTAAAAGAAACTTAAGGAAATAAAAAATATGGTTAATTTATTGAAAATAATTGATGGAGTATTTTGTCCAAAGCAAGGGAATGTATTGTTGTTTTGCAGTTTTATTTTCTTTCTGCCAATGGATGAATGTGTGGTTTTTATTGATTGTGTGTATCATATGTGAAAATATAAAACTTATTTATATGTTTGTTTATTTATAAATTAATTAGAATAAATAGATTTTTTAGGTTAGGTCTGCACATTGTTACTATAAAAAGGTTCTCTCTTATTTCAGAAATACCAATTGATCAAAGTAAGGAAGTGCTTGAACCTACATCCTCGGCAAGAAATAATGAACCAATAACAAATCTCCCAGTACAGTCACCAACAAATGAACAACCAATACTACTTCCAGATGTAATAAGAAAATGGAAAAAGGCAGCTTTCCAGATATACTAAACTTTGATGGCTGAAAGAGGTATGGATTACATAATTACATACATATTGCCAGATTGTCACTATAACAATATATAAATATTCTATTTATATTTTGACATTAAATCAAATTAGTGATTACTAAAAAAAAGTTTTAGAGGTGCAGTTGAGGATTTTTTTGTTGGTTGTGAAATTGCGACAGGTGTTTTTTCAAAGTTATTGATTGTTTAAATAATGCTTCAAACTAATTTGTATTCAATAAAGTATAACAAATCTCTAAACTTAAAAGAAAATGAACTATTGGTGTTCAAAGGCATACATTTTATAATGGGTTAACACAGTCTGCCATCCATCGATAAATAATGATCAAATGACCCATATTCAGAGGTGTCCTGAGTCACATGAGACAGGTTCTGAGCAATGTTGTCCTCTTCACATGATAATGACAATACTGAACTTTAAGAGGTAAATCAAGATAATGTATGGCCTGTCAATGAATGTTTGAACAAACAATTTAGTAAATGATATTCACCAACTCAATGTGTGAGTGTTGATTAGTCAAAGGTCATAGTAGTATCAAACAATATAATCCTATGAAACGGATCAAACACAGCTATCAATATTATGGTCTTTGGAAGATCAAAATGGTTTTATAGTCGAATTCAAAGAATACTAAAGGAAAGATGAAGGAGCAAATAAGAAATATGTTCATTTTGGTTTGGGCGAAAGAATTGTTTTAGAGATGATTGAAACACTCAACATTGTGTTCTTTGCCCCCTTCTGGAGTATTTGAAGAGCTTGTGGCACCATAAGAAGCAGCGGGAAAGGCGAATCACACTTAGTGTATGATAGAAGGCTTAAAAGAAGAAACTATAATTACTGTATTTGTAAGTTAAATATCAGTGCTTAGAAATTGAAAGGCAATAAATCTGTTTTATTTACTTCAACCTGCTAACGCCGTGTTGAGCTTAGACTGCGGAGGACAGGGAGATCAAGGTTCAAATCTCGCTCAGGTGAACTGGAGTGGTTTTTCCTAAATGGTTTTCCATAATCCCTTCCACGCAAATGTGGATTCACTTCCTCTAAATCCAGCCTTCCCAATTCCTAGCCCATTAGCATAATTAGTACATAAGTGTATAACCCAAAAGGGTAGTACGACACAGTGCTGAGTATAGTATATTTACTTCAAACTATCATGGAGATGAAGAGACAACTGTAATACGCACTAAGAAAGATGGAACAAAGATTGGTGTAAAACATTGAAGTCAAAGACAACAAAATGGTGAGGTGTTGATCTCACAGTTAAAATCAGGGCCTAATAATGTATTAATTGCAGATTAGTAAATGTTGACATCGATTCATTTGGGACCTTATTAAAATTGCTTTTATCAGTGCCTATATTATTTATAATGCTATAATAATGCTGATCAAGGTAATTATATTGGAATTTAAGAAGTAAGGTGCTGTCGAACTGCTCTCAATGAATAAAGTTAAACTGTTCGTCGTGGACGACCCTCCAACATTTCTACACCAACAGTAGGGAAACGCCTGAAAGATTGATTTTTCTATTCCCAAAGGATATGTGGCTAGGAAAAAGAGGATGTCACTGGACCATATTTGTGAAAAAGGGGGAGGTGGGGGGGGAGAAAGATGCCAAGTGTGTTTTATTAATAAAATTGAATCAATGCTATACTCAATGTACAAATTTTGTGTGGCTCATTCATGTTTAAATGGGCGAAAAAAAGCTTTTTTTTAATAGTTTCACAACATTTTTGGCTACAGTTATTACTTTTTTTTTGTGGTTTATATAATATGCGATTTGCCAAAATAGGGTAAATTTTCTTCGTGACCTTGAATATGGTTAGTTGTATTATATTTTGTTTACTACAATAATTGCTCATTGTGTTGAATTTGTACTTTTACATTACATCCATTACTGTTTCCAGTCTTTGGGCTGGGTCAGTTTTTATTCAAGTCGTATATTTTTCCAATACTGGCTTGCGTAGCTTCATATACTTTATAATCTAACTTAAGTGAAAGGGCAAACCCACATTTTAACAATGATAATTTTTTCGGCCATACCGGGACTCTTAGCTCAGTAAACAGACAGGCTACCAACTGAGATAAGGTGTCAAATAGAATTTGTACTGCAGTCTAAATATATTATATTATAAAATATTAATTTTATTTACATATTTAGAGCAACATTTTGATTATGTCCTTTACCTCCTGAAGGGACTTATGAGTCTCACATATATTTTTTTGTTCAAAAATAAAGGGAAGAGTGTTTTTTTACATTTTAATTTGACAACAATATACTAGGAAAAAGTTTTTTTTAAAATAGGTTTTAATAATTTAGGAATAAAAAATTTCGTATCAAAGTGATTCGCTGATCAAAGGCAGGGTAAACCGGACAGTACCGCCAGAAGGCAGGGTAAACTGGACAGTACCGGCAAAAGGCGGAGTAAAACAGAGTACCGGAATAAGACAAGGTAAACCAACTCGTGGACAGGTAGTACCAGCAGAAGGTAAGGTAAACCAGACAGTACCGGCAGAAGGCAATGGTAAACCAGACAGTACCAGCAGAAGGTAAGGTAAACCAGACAGTACCAGCAGAAGGTAAGGTAAACCAGACAGTACCAGCAGAAGACAAGGTAAACCAGACAGTACCAGCAGAAGACAAGGTAAACCAGACAGTACCAGCAGAAGGCAAGGTAGTCCCGACAGTACCAGCAGAAGGTAAGGTAAACCAGACAGTACCGGCAGAAGACAAGGTAAACCAGACAGTACCGGCAGAAGGTAAGGTAAACCAGACAGTACCGGCAGAAGACAAGGTACACCAGGCAGTACCAGCAGAAGGTAAGGTAAACCAGACAGTACCGGCAGAAGACCAGGTACACCAGGCAGTACCGGCAGAAGACCAGGTACACCAGGCAGTACCAGCAGAAGGTAAGGTAAACCAGACAGTACCGGCAGAAGGTAAGGTAAACCAGACAGTACCAGCAGAAGGTAAGGTAAACCAGACAGTACCAGCAGAAGGTAAGGTAAACCAGACAGTACCGGCAGAAGACCAGGTACACCAGGCAGTACCAGCAGAAGGTAAGGTAAACCAGACAGTACCAGCAGAAGGTAAGGTAAACCAGACAGTACTGCCAGAAGGGCCTAGGTGCAGAATATGCCCGAACGCGCGAATGAGGTTTGGGGGAAATTAAAGCAGTCCCAGGGAAATTTGGGGCAGGGAAAAGTCCAACAATTTTGTTGACGTTTTTCGAACATTCTGGTTCTGATATGGTAGGTTCATTTGTATGAAAAACTAAGGCCGATGACACTCAACACCCACACTATCAGGATGTGCCATAGTGAGGCAGTGTATGTGTAAACACAAACAGTTGGGGTGTCTAGGGGCTAAGATAATGGGTCACAGTTCTAGATAAGAAAGAGGTTGAGATAAGGGCCAGAGGAAAAATCTAATAATTCAACCTGGCTAAAGGCGTAGTTGAGGGATGAGTCATCAGTCACCTACCTTAGAGCGGGTGTTTGGTAGCTACGGCGGGCAGGCGGGGGAGGGTGGATAAGGGTGGGCGATGTTTTGTTTTAGTTTGAATCCAGTCACCCGTTATATCGGCCTAATGGCCTAATTACACGGACATGTGCGCAAAGTTTATTTAAACTCGTGACGTATTGTAATAATTGTGTTGACATGAAATTGTTGTATTTAGTGGACCTATTAGGGTTTGTGCATTGTACAATAGATAAATGTTTATAAAACATTTGATGGTTTAGAGAAACAAATATTTATTATGTCGACTTTTAAGAGCAAACAAGACTGCAACTGTGCTTATTGTGAATGGCGTGACAGACAAGATAAACTCGGATATCACGTATCTGATAAACATCCCCAAGAAAAACCTAGAAGTAAGGATAAAGGGTGTATTGTGAGTTTTGTAAGACGTAAATTATGTGATCAGGAAAAACTCATAGTCGTAAATAGCGATAGTATTTCCCCTAGTGCGGTTGATAGTGATAGACCTTGCAGTAGTAGCTGTCTACGAAAATCAACAATTAAAACAAGGCCTCCCGGAATTACCCTCCATTACCTCTTACTCTCAAGCTGTAAAATTAAATGTTGGTAGAGGTAAGGCTACTGTTATCAACGAACAATTAATAACAATATTTAATACACACAAGGAAATGGGAAGGCTGCCATTTCTGGGAGACAACTAAATATTTTATAAGATACGTACTATAAAAATAACTGCGATTAAAAATATATTTAAATTTGAATTTCCCAAACTATGTAGTAGTTAATAATCCTTATTTCCTTCAGCCTCTATAAAATATTCAATGTTTTATTTTGGGTGCTATGGTTTTCGAGGACATTTCAGGGGAATATTGAATCGTACGGAAGGCAAGGTAAACCCACTCACGTCCAATGAGGCCAGGCAGTACCAGCAGAAGACGTGTTTGCATCTCTTGCACATCATCTGTGCACAGCCCTCATCCTTCTCAATAGGAACGTTGCACATGGGACAGCACTTGATGAGGTCAGAGTCGAACGGGATCCCCGGCTCCTGGTTGGAGCGACGGGAGTTCTCCTCGCAGGAGAGTCCCGGGTGCCAAGGACCCTTGCAGTTGGAGCAGAAGTCGGAGGTACAGGTGGGGCAATGCACGCTTTGGGGCAAACAGCCCCCCGCTGGGCATACACTGCAAACAGTCTCACATCCCGCTCGAGGGCACCAGGACCTGCTACAATCCATGTCCACCTCTGGAACAAAACCATACAAATCATCAGCACCTGGGACCTCCTGAAGAGTTTCACTGATATGCAGGACCCTTACTAACACTACACAGAGGAAGAGCATGGTTCAATTACAATCAAAACTGCATTATCAGTTATTACATTATTTTAATCCCCGGCACAGATTTATCTGATTGCCAAACCCTTCCTTCGCCTCTGACAAGACATCTTGTGAATGTGGGGAATGCCAGGCCTCCACC
>CABEEJ010000703.1:153729-230228 GCA_901482245.1 Timema douglasi | reverse complement strand
GGAAACTGGATAAATGAAAAACCTCTATAAGTGATAAAAAATGTTAGGTCCCTTGAGATCCCAGTTAAACAGGTTTCACTGTATATTAAATATAAGTACTTTTGAGAGCAGATTTTCCCTACATTTAAAAAATTTAAAATTGTATTTAATTTAAAGCAATTAAGATTATTTTAATGTTATGGTTGTTTCCTTACAAAATACAATTATTAATACTTGAGTACACACTTTCATAATATAAACTATAGCTCAGTTTTACCAATAAATAACAGTCACATTCAAAAGAATATTTCCTACTTAAGTTATTTAAAATAATAAGGTTTTTATATAAGTTTATAATTTTATTTACTTAATACAAAAATTAATATTTGCTTTAAAAATTAGTCGATAGAAATTTAATAAACAATAACCAATAATCCACTTAATATAGTTTTATTTGTGCCTATAAAGACCCTTAAATTTAGATAAGTTGTGCTTATTTTAATTATGACTTCTAGACAAGCTCTTTTCATTATTCTCTTACATATTATCTTAAGTACACTCAATCACATATTTAACACAGTATTGCTCTTCATTTAAATAACAACAAGCTAGGCAAATAACATTTTAGTTTAAAATAATGAAATTATTTTATTTAAAAATATATATTAAAAAAAATTGTTTTAGACAGCAGATGAAGATTGTGAGGTTATGTATTTTTATATTATGTCATTTCATGTAATGGTTAATCTAAAAAAAATTAAATCTAATAAAACTGGAAATTCAATAGAAGATTAGCCTGACTTTATAGTTTTCCTTGTTAATGCAAGTGTTAAGACATGGATCACTAACCCAAATAGAGCTGGGCCCACATTTGATCAATTTCGTAGCAGATGTCATCTATTTTATTTGTTAAAAGTGAGATTTTAAAAACTAGCCTTATTAGATAAATAAGCAAACCCTTTAGTTTACCTACTTACAACATAGGCAATGGTGAAAGTTTTGTAGTCAAAGTGTTTAACAGCAAAGTTACACTTTTAATTATTTTTTTATCATTATAATTAAGAATTAACTATCTTGTATGTAGCTAAATTGATAAAATTTAATTTTCTTTTAAAGATCATAAATACTCTGAAAAAAAAAAGTTTCAAATTCTTAAATAACTCGCGAATTAGACTTAGTGATGTGCTAGATCTAAGATATGGTGAGCATGTTTAAATCACTCATGAATTCGAACAAAATATTTGTGTAAGTTTACATGGTTGTTGAATAATGTGTTATTTTAAGGGAATGTGACAAAATTAAATTTTAAATTCACACCATGTCTCCAAAATAGTTCTATAGGGTGGATTTTTTTTAGTTAAAAGCAAGCTCAACTGATATAAATTGTATGGTATAAAATACTTAATTACTCTTACGCTATGGCATTAAGAACTCAAAAGTTCATTGCCATAATTACAAAAGTACGCCACCTATCCATATCCTGAGCTAGTTCTATCCAATCCACCTCATCACACCCATTCCCTATATTGAGCTAGTTCTATCCAGTTCAACTCATTACACCCCCTCTTTCAGGTCCATTCTAATGTTATCTTCCCATCTGTGTCTAGGTATTCCCGATGGTCTCTTCCCATTGAGATTGTCAGTCGATACCCTGAACACGGTTCTAGATTCTTCCGTTTGTGCAAGATGTCCTGCCCACTGTAATCTAGGACACTTGATTATCTTAACAATGTCTTGTAATTAGTAGAGGGTATGTTACTCATCAATACCTAACTTCCTCCACTCCTCAAAAGCTTCATCCCTTTTATGGCATGTAATGTAAGAGACCACATTTCACACCCATAGAGAACCGTAAAATTACTGTTTTGCATAAAATATTCAATAAAAAATGAGGCAGTATATTATTTATTTGTTAAGTCCACAAGTGACCATTGACCAATACATAGGTATACATTATAAATTCATGGTTTTCTGATACACACTACATAATTATGCCTGCAGACAATTATTCTTATTGCAAGTAGAAAGAAATTTGTGTCAGAATACTATCTGTGAATTTATTAAGAGAAAGGCTCACTGACCAGATAACAGTCAGCACATAATTAGAGTTCCACTTAAACCAGGTAGTTTTTTTACATGATTCATAATGGAAGAGATTTCCCAAATTAAAAAGTATTACGTAACGTTTCAAAATTGCTTTCCTCTGATAAAAAATGTTTGGAAATAAACTCCAATTATATATATTGTTGAAACTATTTTTACTTTTAAATTTTCTAAAATAAACTCCATAACTGTTTACAAAAGATCAATGGGAAAATTAACAAAACATTTCACACAGCTTAAATGATGAAAGAAAACAGCCATTAAACAAAGAAAGCAGACTTTTAAGTTATTCACCCTTTAAAACCTCTAAGGATATTATTGATAATAAGTTAACAGTGCTGAATAAATATCAGGTTCATCTATTCTTGCTTGCCAGTAACATCACCGTTTAATCCCAGCCAGGTGTATTGAGGGTGTTTTTATATAAATTGTTTACCATTATACTCACATGAGAATAGTTGAAAAGCTAAACAACTTGGGTTTCCAGATTTCAACTAGGAATATTAAAGCTAATCTAATTTTTTCCCCTTAACCCATGACTAGGTTGCACATAAGAAAAATATAGCTTTAAATAATTATAGGGATATCGACAAGATGACCACTGTAAGCAATTTATCAACTACATACTATTAGATGTAGCTATCAATAGTCTTAAGAGTTTTATTGCTGTCTCAAAGCTTCAATTCTTTATTGATATTCTGGACAGTTTTAGAAAACCAAGTTTCTGATTTGATAATATTAAAAGACAATGTTCCTTGGTTGCTTGTGAATGAATTTAATATTTTGGAAGGATTAAAATGGCTTCATTTATGCCCTATGCGTGCATCTTTAAATTTAAGCTTTACACATCTTTATTGAAAACATTAAAATGCTACAACAGGCATATTAACTAAATTAACATTCCTCCTTATTCACATTACTAATGCCACTTAAGCTGGAGGATACAAAAAAGAGTATTATAGTTTTAAAATCTAACATCATGACAGCATACCACTTTTGATGGGTTGACAAAAACAATTTTGAAGGCAATAATACACTATGGCCATTTGGTTTACATTTACAAATGGCAATACTGTATTATTTTCAATCAAAACAATTTAGTAAATGATTTCATTTTGAATATCAGTTGATAGAGCTATCACATCTAGCTATCAATAATACAACATAAATTTACATGAGAATATTTGATGAATTACATCTATTTCATTTTATTAAAACACAGCAAGCATAATTTCTAATAAATGAAGTTTAAAAAACATTGTGGAAAAGTATATTGTGCATACAAAATTACAAACAATTATGACAAATTAATTTTAGAAATGTGTATCCTTATATAAATAAACAAGATATGCTTGAACTCATCATCATCATCATCATCATCAATTGTTTCCAGCCTGTGGCCGGGTTAGTTTAGTATGCCTCCCTCTTCCTCTACCCTTCCTCCTTTTATTGCGTCCCTTCTTCTCTGCTCACTTGCATACTTTCTGTAATCTGTTCCTCCAATCTCTTTCTTGCAGTCGTTTTCCTACATACTTCAATGCTAGCATTTTCTTTGGCATTCACTCCTACTCCATCCTCATTACATGTCCATACCATCTCAGCCTTGCTTCCTCTACTATCTCATGTACTCCCTTTACTCTTACTCTTTCCCGGATAACTTCATTCCTTATCCTGTTTCTCCTTGTGACAGTTAACGTGCTCCTAACAAACTTCATTGCCATGGCCTCCAAATTCCTTTCTCTCTTACATTCAATGTTTATACTTCTGATGTATATGTGACAATGGTTATAAAGTACACCCTGTTTAACACTTCTTTACACTTCAAGGGCACTTACCTTCTCCATAGCAGGTCTCTTACACACCTATGTTTGAAAGAATATTCTAAAAATTGTGAGGAGCATGTTAGCTGTCACAAGGAGAAACAGGATTAGGAATGAGATTATTCAGACAAGAGTGGGGGTACAGGCATTACATAAGATAGTAGAGGGAAAAGGGCAGAGATGGTATGGTCATGTAATAAGGATGGAAAAGGAGAGAATACCAAAGCGAATGATGAGAGTATGTAGTAAAAAGGCCACAAGGGAAACCAAGAAAGAGCTGGAAGTAACATATAACAGTAAGTGTATAAATGAGAGGAGAAGAGTGTGAGCAAGTAAAGGAGGAAGAATAGTGGTAGGATAGAGGAAGCTGGAGTCATTTTACAAGGCTGATAAAGTGCTCGCCTCAGGACTCAATGTTCGTGGGTTCAAGCCCAGACAGGGACAACAGATTTTTCTTGAGTGAAAAAAAATCTGTAGCACAACTTCCTTCAGAGGGGAAGTAAAGCCGTTGATGGTGGCATGTAAAATAACTTTGGAAGGTATGTGAAAATACCTTTCTCGGCAAAATTGATACAGCCTTTCGCTCTCACTCATAGAAATTCTCGTGTACCAATACAATCAGTCATTTCAGAAAGTGCATGCTAAATACCTCAAATAATTAAAAACAAAAATACTAAGTTGACCCAACCACAGGCTGGAAACAGTTTATGATGCTGATGATAGTGATGATTATAAAGATGTTAACTATAAATAATTGTAATTATAATAATAAAAAAGGGGTTTTGGCACATGGCCATACTAACACAATACTCAATTTATTACACTTAATCATGTTTTTAGCCATAATAATAATTAAAGATGAGTTCTTTTTAGGCCTGAGTGGGATCTTGAACTTCGAAAAATTGGATGTTCCAGAAAATCAGGCAGGAAAAATTATTTCCCGGGATTTATCAAGAAAAAAATTAATATAAAAAAGTTTCAATAAAACAACCATTTATTAATGTCACATTTATATGTTATTTTTCGTTAAGATGGATACCTGAAACTTTAGTTGCTTTTATTTTACAATTATCTAGTCAACCCAACTGTGTGCCATTAAATAACATAACATCACAAGACTACATATAATTGATGTTCATACTTATCTCTGAATAGAGTTAAGTCAGAAAAATATAGTTATGCTTAGCATAAAATAATAATAATAAATATCAAATTATACAAAAAATACATCATCACACTTATATGTATAAAGAGACATCTACTATAATGATATTATTATTTGGAATGGCATCCATTTGCTTTTGTATCATAGATAATTACAGTAGGATAAAACAATATTTTTAGAGTCCAATAGCGCTTAATGTGAGAGGTTTAGTAACTGGGCACACTGGCTCAATTAAGAAATGTTTTTGTTATTCTTATGGCAAGGACTGTTTCTCACTTTAATTTATTCTTTTATCTAGAGGTGTTACTGTCTAAGTAGCGGTTATTAAAATTTCCACCCTGAATTTTTTACTTGAGAAAGTTTTAATCAATCATAAAATATATCTTTAGAAATGATCTATATCCATACCACAAATGTTGATTAAAAATACACAATTAAAAAAGTTGAATTATAACTGTGTTTTTAATTTTACATTCCTCATCACCTGTTAGAGAAAATAATATTTAGTTTTTATTTGAATAAGTTACAATTTAAAACTAAATTAATATAAACATTTTGAGGGTGCTTTTTTTTCTTCCTTTGAAATAATGTAAAAGATTATATAAATTAATAATTTATTACTCAAACATATAATTGCAACTAAGTTATAATATTTGTCCCTTTTCCCAAACTTATTCAAAAATATTTTTGACATCTACTACTACATTTTAACTAGCAACTATAAAATTTGATCCCTTTCTCATCAAATTGCCAAAAGCTTCTAATTATTTGATCAATTTTCTTTTTGAATTAATGGGAATGAATGAAAAGGATAAGTTTAGATTAAACCTATAAATCTGTAAAATAAATCTGTTTAAAGTTGAAAATTAGTTTAATTTTTTTTTCCTGGTTGCCATACGAAATTGTTATTTCCCGCTCAAAAATTTCCTGAAGTCAAAATGTCATTCCCACACAAGCCTAGTTCTTTTATCTTCAAAATATGAGGTAAATTAAAGACTCGATGGTTAATCAAAGACATACATTACAAATACCTGGTTTAGATTAATAATTTACCAATTAATAAATGTAAATGAGAACATTAAACTGAAAATTCACATAGATCCACATTATACCAACAGAATATTAAAATTTTGGAATATTTATATAACAAATTATGAATCAACAGAAATACTATTAATTGAGGTGGCAAAATAATATTAACATATATGTTATATATATATGTATATGTTTTTTGCACCACAGTTAATCTCATATTCATATCTCCTTTTCTTATTTTATATTTGTAACTGCCATGTTGATCAAAATTGGAAAAATGACTACAATTTCAATTAGTTAAAAAAATTATAATATATACTGAACACATTATCTTATCATTAATTCATAATCAATAATAAAAAACATAATTATAATTGTTTAACAGATTTTATTATTTAAGATTTTTGAAACAACAGACATTCCATTATAATGTGTATATTAAAGAGTTGATTTTTTTTTCCTTGGATAGTTTGGTGATACATAAATATATTTTTGAAGAATAATTATTTAAAGCAACTTTTTTTAGTGTTAGAAAAACTTCTTCTTTTTTGTGCCTTATTTCATATTTATAAACATTTAAATGAAATGTTGCTATGTGCCTTAATTAAGTATCATACCATCAAAAATGATATCAGTCCTATTATAAATGTATCATTTGATTTGATTAATACAGCCAACGCTGGATAACTTGGACAACATTATTTTCTGAAAATAAAATTTTATTTAGAACACACCAGTCACATGCTGCCAAACTAAAGATGTTACAGAAGTAGTGTAATGCAGGGTATTGGCGGAGATCTTGCAACATAGCACTACTACCCCTCCCATCTCACCCCCATGATTGAACACCATAAGCTTCCATTCACGCCACACCAGTTGAGAGAAAGCCAATATCAAGTTAACCTGTGTCTAACAATGGCATCGAACATGAGAAAGTGTGTTTCTCTGAGTGTTGTAGAGAAAATGAAACCTATTAAACAATGAGAATCTGGTGTTTCTGTGGCAAATGTGTGTAAGGAATATGGCATCGCCAAACAAATAGTTTCAGACGTAAGAAAGAAAAAGGATAAGTTGAAGACGTTTGCTTTGCAGTGTGATGTTGAAAAAACAGTTTCCAGTAGAAAACGACTGAAGTTGTTTAGTGACACAAACCTGCAAAAGGCAGTACATAAATGGTATGTGCAACAACAGACTAGTGGGGTCATAGTTGGTGGTGTGGAGATTCAAGTGGCAGTTGAGAGACTTGCTAAGCACATGAACATTGAATTTAAAGCAAGTGGTGGCTGGCTGTATTGTTTCCGCAACCGGCATGGTATTGTTAACAAGAGAATGTTTGGTGAAGCGCTAAGTGCCGATAAAGCTAGTGTTAAGCCATTTAGAACACGACTTGACACTCTAATTAAGGAAGAAGGGTAAACCTGTACGCAACTATACGATGCTGACGAGACCAGGCTGTTTTGGAGTTCGCTACCTGAAAAAACGCAGAAGCATGAGGGCATCGTACCTGGACAAAAGTTTAGCAAAGAGAGAGACTTTCGGCCTTTTGTGCTTAAGTCTATGCTGGATGACCTGCCTGTGCATTATACTAACTCAAAAAATACATGGTTCACACAAGTACTCATGCAAGATTGGTTTCAAAAACAGTTTGTTCCTGAAGTGCGATGATTCCAAATTGAGATTCTGAAGATTGGCCCTAGTGACATCAAGGCAGTTTTACTTGTAGACAACGCTCAATCCCATCCAAAAGAAGATGTGTAACAGTGATGGAAACATTAAGTGCCTGACATTGCCTCCCAATACCACCTCCCTTATCCAACCAATGGATCAGGGTGTTATTTGACATACAAGAGATAGTATGAAAAGAGGTTTCTTGATGAAGTGATGGTGGTACAGGAGGAAACTCAGGACAAAGAAGAGGACACGCTAGGCCAGAGAACATTGCAGAAATGCCGTGACTACAGCATCAAGTCGGCAATTTTAAACTGGGCCTCTGCTTGGAATGAAGTAAAAACGTTCATGCTTGTTAACTGCTGGAATAAACCTCTTTTTGACAGAGATGTAGAGCATAATTTATAGGGTTGTGAGGTCAGTGATTACCATGAGACATTGTTAGTGTGTAGTGAAACTGGGCCCACTGAAGAAAACATTCGTGAGTGGTTAGATGGAGAAGATGGAGACCCTGGCTACCAGATCCAGACAGAGGAAGACATCGCTCGCGATGTTCTGTCTCATACCACCACGGACCAGAATACAAAGGAGGAATTACAGACCTTGTCTAAGTCAAAGCTGTCAAGTGCTCGTGACGCTCTAGACATACTTATTGGTGTTATAGATTCGACTTCAGACCCTGAGCTACAGCCATTCTATAGACACTTCAGGACTGCACGTGAGATAATTGTTCAGAAGCAACATCAAAAATATTCACAGAAGATTGACAGCTTCTTCAAACCTACATCTGCTGAGCAAAATATCGTCACAGTGGCACACCAATCACCACCGTACTCCTATAATAGGCCTAGGCCTACCGAAAGAGGGTATGAATCAGACTCTGACCAAAATATTGAGGTCAGTAAGTTAGTGTCAATTTTATTGTTCTGTACACAGAGTACAGTATAGAGATAATTTGCCAGAAGTACTATAGGCCTATTTTAATCTCAACCTTTCCCATTCCATTACTTAGCTGTGTTATTTGTGTACGTGTCTTATCTGATACGTATAGTTTACCTCGTCACATTAAAGTATAATATTACTTTAGAAAAAGTATTAGTTTTAATTCCTTAGGCACAACTTTATTTCTTCTAGATAAGACCAACTTTTCATAACTCGGACAGACCCCCGCCCCCTTTAGTATGAGTTATTGAGCGTTGACTGTAATCTTAAAGCTATGACATTGCCATTTATTCCAATAATATTTTAATTTTTAATATGAATGTTAAAACAAAATATATTTAAAAAACAAACAACAAAAAAAACACATTCATTTCTACAATTTTAAGTTGTACATTTCTAAGCGTAAAGGTTTAAAAAATAAATTATTTAATTAAAATAAATCAAATATTTTATAGAATTAACAAGAATATAAATTGAGAAATAACACAATTGTAATAAAATAAGTCAAATAAAGAAGAACAGAACCAGCTGTAATATCAACTTTCAGCTGACTGTTTCAATATGTTCTGATTAAACAACATTTCATACTAGTCATGGTGCAAGGAAGACAAGACTGCATCTTCAATTTAGAATTGTATCAATTGTACGGTGACTCAATAAGAGCCTCAATTAGGTACACCTAAAACCAGACATTGCATTCTAGTGTGGCAACCTGGTAGCTTCAAGAGAAAATGCTAAATTAAGACCTATGGAACCATTTCGCCATTGTAAAAGATAAAATAATAAAAATAAAAAATATTTTTTAAATGAACTGATTTTGCCGATCTAAATCATGCTGTAGCTACAAGTAGAATGCAAAAAACTGCACTTAAATGCAATATTTGGTTCAAGCTTAATCATATCCTGGTTAATCGGTCATAAGAAGTTCTGGACTCATAATTAAAGTTTTTTAGTGAATTTTATTTACTGTGCAATACTCTCTAAGCAGTGTTTTCTTCCTCAAACTACAGACTGGTAGAAAACTGTGTAAGTTAGACCTGACCTACTGAAAGATGATACTTAGCTCTGGTCAATACTGCCTTGAGGTGAGCATTCATCGTCAACCTCCTGAATCACAGAATCTTCCTCCAAGCGTTGTCTCTCTAATAACAGCTCCTCACGTTTCTGTGAAGTACAAATCAATTTTATTTGATGAAAACTAAGTTGAAGCCTAAAACTATTCATCAAATTTCCCTCAGTGAGTTATTTCTGAAATCTTTAAATTAAAATATTTATGTTTTTATATTATGGTGTGATAAATATTTTTGTTTAAAAATTATTTTAAAAGTATATATTTTCATAAACTAAGTGATAAGTGGCCAATAAAAAAACACCCACACTTCATTCTCAGCTGAACAAGGGGTAATAAACATATATCTTCACCTACTAAGTAACATCACATTTGGTTGACCAATACAAATTTTTCTTTTCTAAGTTTAACAGCATGACAGTTTAATATAACCAGTAGAGAGGTGGAAGGTTGTTTAGAAAACGCGAACACCAATTAGCATAGAGATGGGATGGAGAAAAGACAGAGATATAAAGGCTAGGGAAAACAGCAATAAATCACATTTGGAAACCCCCCAATTTAGCTAACTAGAATTCAAACCCTGACTTCCCCGTCATTAATATAACCAATTGCGAGATAGATGCTTTAAACCATGCGAACACCGATATGAGTGTAAGCCTTTGCTAGGACCTATGAAATCAAACCTAATTACTCTGAAACTATTTATTCTAAAGAATCAGTAGGTCTCACCAATGCTGGCATCGTCAGCTCCCCAAAAAATTAGTGTAAACCTCAATTTTTAGGGGAGAATAGGGCCTAAAAGCCCCCTTGTTTCTAATAATAATAATAACAATAATAATAATAATAATAATAAATAATAATAATAATAACAATATTTAGCACCGCGTCTTACTACCCATTCGGGTTTTACACTTTAAGTACTAGTTACTCTAATGGATTAGGAATTGGGAAGGTTTAATTTAGAGGAAGTGAACCCGCACTTACGTGGAGGGAGAGTGGAAAACCATTTAGGAAAAACCACCCCCAGTTCACCCGACCGAGATTCGAACCATGATCTCCCCGTCCTCAGCGGTTGAGCTCAACACGACAAGCGCGTTAGCCAACTACGCCACCGAGGCGGGTCCCTTGTTTCTACACTCGTTTGTCTCTATAAGAGGTTAAACTCCTAAAATCAACATTAATTTGGGTGTTAATTCTTACTGTACATAAACATTCATCCACAGTTTTAAACATATAAGTTATTTCTCAAACTAATATTACAAGCACAATAAGCACACTAAGTACAAGTTAGATACAAGCAAGGAACTCTTTTACAAATCATTTAGTACCAAGTTATTTCAAGCAATTCAATTAAGAAAAGCTTGGAATGATGTTTTTAGGATTTCACAATACTAACACAGTTATTTCCCTCCCAGGATATTAAACTCAACATTTAGATTATGCCAACTCCAGAGTTAAGTGCGATTGCAAAACCTATAAACATGATAGTGTGGGTGACAAAGGCAGAGGAAGATATCTAAAGGAAAAAACTAGGGATGAGAGTAAGAACAAAGAAACCACACTCTAAATAGCTTATAAGGCTGTTGATTGTTCACAAAGGTTGCTGGAAAGAGATCCGATAGATCCGGCTTGCCCTTGAGCTTAGCACTGTGTCTTGCTAATCCTTCAAGTTGTACACAGATTTAATAATTACGCTAATCAGTTAGGGATGAGGAGGGTTAAATTTAGAGGAAATTACCACCATTTGCATGGAGAGAGAATGTAAAGCCATATATACCACCCTCAGTATGCTAAACTAGGATTTGATCACCTACCTCTCTGTCATTGACAGTCCAGTCCAGGGGTCAGCAACCTTTTTGGGACCCTGATCGACTTTTACATTTATCAAAGGTCTTGCTATCACCCTTCATTTCTCCATTCTACTTTTAACTATTTTTTAATACATCTTGTATTTATTGCTTAAATTCAATGTTTCCGTCAGTACTTATGCCTCCGCCTTTATACAAGATACATAAAATAAATAAAATGTACACTCCGTCAGTCTTACTTTGACTTACTACACTAAGACCCTATCTTATAAGTTGTACCATAGTAGAGCCAACCAAGGAAGCAATCTTACCTTGACGGATTACACTATGACCCTATATTATAAGCTGTATCATAGTAAAATAATGCAAGGTATGATTGCCTTTTCGTGATAATATAGTTTTCCTATAAGATCGACTGAAAACTGCTGCATGATTGGCCGGTCGTTGTGATCAACTTTTTGCTGACCCCTGGTTCAGTCTATTAAAAGTGTAACACCTTGGGTTATACCTTGGATTATATTTAAAGACGAAGTTACAATTTTCCTGTCAGTTTGAAGTGTAGTATTTATACTTTACATGTACTGGTCTCAGTGCATTTCTAACAGGCAGACCAAAGTGCTCTTTTAAAGCCATGATTGACAAAGCAAAAATCCTTAGCTCAGTCGGTAGCGAGTCTTTCTAGGGAGCTAAGGGTCCTGGCTTGGATATCCAGCAGGGCCAAAAAATGTATCATTGGTGAAATGTGGGTTTAGCCATTCACAGTGATGAATTAATGGTCTAGGACTGGATTTTGTGTTTGTCCCAGTTCTGAGTTAGATTATAAGATCTATGAAGCTATGACAGGCCTAACCATTTGGTAGTGGAAAATAATGTGACTTGAATAAAAAATTGACCCAGGCCATAGGCTGGAAAAAGTAATAGATGTAAGGTAAAATTGACAAAACAAAGGATGTTTATGAAGCTAAAAGAAAAATATGGAAGCTGCACCATAAAATGCGTCAGCTTTCTCATACAAGATAATTTAATCTCCAAATATATTTGACAAATTTTCATTTTATTTATTCCGGTGTTGTAATAATTACATTGCTAAGTCCTTGTAGTACAGTTTATGGTTAAGAATTGTTATTTGTTAGAATAATAATGAAGGCATATGGTTTACACTTCCTGCTTTTCCATAATCCTGTTTATTTTAAATTTCGCTTTTAGAGATTTAACTAAGACAACTTCAAAACAATTAATTTTAATTTTTCTTCAAAATGGTTTTAATTCATTTTTGTCACAAACGCTATGTGATGGTTGTCCATAGAATCAATTTTGATATTGGAATCAAATCCAATTAGTAGCAAAAATTACAATCTGGAAGGGGGAATCAAAACTGGGACCTTTGGCTTTTCATATTATTTCACCACCACTGAGTCATCATGGTTACTTTTATAGCCAGTAATGGCGTATTCTCGGGGTACGCTAGTTCTGCGCCGCATACCTATGATTATATAGACTAGTTTTATTAGCTCAATGTTGTCTGTTCAAACTCTGTAAATATTAATGTTAAAATTGTGAATAAACATAACTGTATAATGTATCTATAAATAATTCGAACACTAATGTTTCTTAATATTCAAGAATATCATGTTTTAAGTGATTCTTCTTCTAAAAGAGTCTACCTAGCAGCTTATAGACCCCAGAACCTGTTGCTTGAAAACAACAGGCCAAACTAGAGAATTTCTAATGACCTTGACCAATGTACATGGGGTTCCTATACACCCATTACCCCTCGCCAACAAACATTGGCCAATGAGCTCTGGTTTTTACAGCCCAGGGCCTGTTGAGTACCTATAGCAAGAAAAGCAGTGTGCTAACTATTGAACCAATTTTCAAGATCACAATGATTATTTACTAAGCTGATTTAATATATTTTAAGTAAAATTACATAAAATACCATAAATTCATATAATATTTGTAATATATATAGGAATAGAATTAAAAGAGAGCTCATGTAAATTGGTCAATCCGGACATTCACTATATCTGATATACTTGTTCATAGGACACATGACACAATGGCAAGTATTCCTATACCTCATCCGTCAGTATCACTATTCTTCCCTCCAGTTTTGGGCTGAGTTGGCAAGATTCCTGCTCCAGATCGTCGAGACTAGCTCGGCGCATCAAACGCCCTCCTCTCTGTGGCTGAGCGGAGTGGGGAGAATGAGAGGGGTGGGTTTGTGGGGGAGAGTGCCTCATCCCAGTCCCCCCAACCTCCATTGTGTTGGATCGGCGAAGAGGGGGAGGTCCATCTAGATCTGTAGATGTGTCCAGCATCTTTATTAAGCTATGTCTGAAAAACATATTTTTTATTGACAATTTAACACATTTAATATTTAATAGGGGTGTGTGAGTAGGCATTTTTCACTTTGAGTTGAGTTTGAGTGAGCTTGAAAATAAACAAGTTTTTTTTGAGAGCAAGTAAAAGAAATATTTCAAGATGAATTTCTGTAATATATCCATGCATAAACCATAAATAAGTACAAATACATATTTCTTTGGTTACATTTTTTTGCAAAAAAAATTATTATCACACAAATTCAGATTTTTAAATAAATTTAATATATTTTATAATGGCATGTGAAGTTTTGAAAAGTCGAAGGTCAGAGGTCAAATCTCCTTCGGCTTCGACATCTACAATAACTTTCACATATTTGAAGAAATTTGAAGGAATGATAAAACTTCGATAAATTATCAAACAATTTAATTTTATCTTACTAAATATTACTTATTTTAATATTTGATCATTTTAAAACTGTTACTAAACACAATTTTAACACCCACTAGTAATTTAACTACCATAACGTAAACATAGATCAAAAGCTGGTTAGTAAATGTTAATATATTATATTCACTATCGCCTACATAGTTTTGTAAAAAATATAAATACATATAAAGAAATAAAACCAAGGTCACTGGTATGAAGCAGAGAAAGCGCTTTAGTTGTGCTATCATACCAGCTTACATCTAATGTTTAGTCCTTAATATTCCATCTCTTTGGATATATCTGTGACAAATTTACAAATGCATTTTTTCACAGAAGTTTTTCATAGCTTCTTCGCGTTTTCTTTATTATTCAAAATGGCTGATACAGAAAGTGGGAAACAAAAACAGAATTTAATTTATAATTATTATTATAGAAATGCAGATGAACATACATACATATGTAAAATTTGCAAAATAATTTCATCAACTCCACGATATAAGTAAATATTAAAACTTTATTGATAATTTAATAAGCTTATCAGTAAGCCTGTTAGCATTAATTATTAATATAGGCCTTCGACTTCGACTTTGATTTTTCTTCGCAATCTTCAAGCTTCACATCGACTTCATTTCACATTTAAAAAGGGGCCTTTGCACACCCCTAATATTTTATTTTACTACTGCGTCTTACTACCTGTTTGGATTATACACTTATGTAGTAATTACACTAATGATTTTGGGGGTAAGGATGTTTATATTTAGAGGAAGTGTACCCACTTTTATGTGGAGGAATATTGAAAAATAATTTTTGGAAAAAAACAACCTTAATATAATTGAATGAGATTCGAACCTCAATCTCTCCGTCATCAGCAGTCTAGTCTACTGCGAGAGTACCACCTTAGACCATGCGGCCAGCAAAGTGGATTTTATCATAATAATTGTACATTTTTTAGTTATTTTTTTTAACTAGACTAAAGGAAATATGGAGGAACTCTATTAGCTATGAAATTACATCTTAAAATTGAATAAAATCAATCAAATTTTCAATAAAAAAAATGAAAACTATGAGTTCTCAAATTTTTTGAGTTTTGTAAAAATCTTAAGAGTCAAGTCCGAGCAGCTACTGAAACTTTACCTGAACTCAAATTTTTAATACTTGAACACCTCTATTATTTTATATAGTAAACTTTGTATCAGTAGCAATAGCAGTTATATTTAGAACGCTAATACCTAAAACCACATTTGTTCAGTGAAACATTATACATTTCTAAAAGTAAGAAACTTATCCAAGATTTCAAGAGTCACAAATAATGTAGATGTGATGTTGAGTCAAAGTTTGAAAGCCACATCAATTATTAATGTAAGTTTACAGCTTCTAACTCTAATGATTCTGGATTGGAACAAAACTGTTAAGCTGATGGTTTTTCGATTTTATCACCTGCGGGATAGTGTAACAAGAGATTGCCGATGTTTGGAGTGTCGTCTTGTCTTTCCAAGCCGCATGTCAATGGCCTTGAAATGGTTTTGGACTGCTAATCCCAACTCTGGACATTCCTCCTCATCAACCTAAAATCAAATAACAGATGTTAAGAACGATTAATATAATATGTTTTGTACATAATGAAAAAAAATCCCACCAAACTGCTGGATTTAATAAATATTGAAGAGAGGATAGAAGATCAAGGCTTACACACCTGTAAGAAAATGTAGGCCTTGAAGTTATAATTATAGCGCAACAAAATACATCAAAATAATTTCGGAGTACACCAAGAACCCTCTTCAGCAGAAGAGAATAAAAGACTCACTTGACTATGGCGAAGAGTTGAGCATTGTTTCTTGAATTCTGTAGTTGCTTGATTAAACCTGTGTTTTAATTCTTTACTGTAGATAGTTGTTTTTTGCTGGTGGTTGTAAGAGATATGTCTAGTGAGCATAGGCCTGTTAAAGGGAAATTCTAAAGAAAAAGATGATTACTTCTGGTGGGCAAGTTACCACTTATGATTGGTATATTCTTAGCTCTAAAATTTAACTTTCACGAGGGAACCATAAAAACCAAAATCCACACCAAAGCCACCAATCATCAACAGTAAGGTAAGGGGCCCAAATTTCGTCCCCGCACCTGATTTCATCCCCTTAAATTTCTCAATCCTGCCGCTAGGAACACTATTGGTGCCAACATGTGTGTGTAGGGGAGGACAAACAGACACACTTATGAAAGTTTAGTGATCCAATAATCTTCTGTTCTGGTTTTACAAATATCTTTCGTTTTCTTGGTAAGGCGAGTTCTTGCAAGGCCATTATTAGTAGGCCTTTACACCTATTGTAAGCGTTGTTTTTATAATGTCTGTATGTCATTGGCTTAAGTATGTGAGTTGTGTGCCAAAAGGTCCACTCATTGAAAATGTAGAAGTAACCATGTTAGTTTGAGGGTCGTTACTAATTTTGTCCCCCTTCATGTTCCTTATTTCATCCCTTGCATGAAATTAGGAACTCATACTTTTAGTTCTTTTTGTTGTTGTTGTTGCTTTTTTCTAAGATGGGGCCACAGAAAAATTGGTTAGAGAAGATTTGATGAACAATTGATGGAACGCGCAATATGGAGTTGGGATATAAATAAACAAGCTGTACAATGTTCCTAGGACAAATATGAAAGATTATTTTTAAAAAAAGGAGAAGGTTTGAGTGGAGAGCAGTTAGTTGAAAAAGAATGGAACGAAAACCAGTTCTGACACCATATTGGGAGGATCAACAGGTTTGGTATTGAAATAAAGAATAATTTTTATGGTCTTACATTGAAAACCACATGCAAGGCAGTATCGGAGTAGTTCATGCGTCTGGATGGATTATGGTAAAATTGTTTGAGGAATGTTTTCAAAATTGTTTGTCGACTACAAGGATATCAAAAGAGGATTTCATTGTTTTAATTTTAGACAGACATTCATTATTCATACACATGCAACATCAACATCATTGATGCTGGAATGCTGTACGTGAAAATGGTGTTTCAGTTGTGTGTTTGCTCCACTCCCCTATTCAACAGCAAAAATGCAACCACTTTATGTCACGTTGCATTTATGTTTCCTTTCAGGAGTTTGTATGCTCAAGCGATTGAAATTTAGTTGCATAACCAATCTGGTCGCAATGTTAGAAATATCCAGTTAGCTGGGCTGTTCATTGAAACAAATGAGCATGCTGCAGTCATGCAAACTGCTGTCAATGGATATACACTGCATAAAATGTTTCACAGGATTCTATGAAACATGCTCTGGCACTAAAAACCATGTTATATTTATTTATGATATTTGATTGGAAAATAATGATAAGGTTTTTTTTAAATAAAGTTAATATTATTTTTGAGTTTTGCTAAATTTATGTTCACATTTATAATTACTTTTTGTAAATAAAATGAATAAAGTTGAACATTAAAAAACAAATTTCAAACATCATAATTACCACATTTTTTCAGAATTTTTTTGGGAGAAGAAATTAGGAACACATTTTTTGGTTTTTCAAAAAGTAGGTACTTTTGAAATCAATTTTTTTATGTAATAACTATTGATTATATGTGTGATATGGCTTAGTTTCTAGGTAGAGGGATAGTTAACGAAGGTAATTTCAAATTTTGGAGCTCTTATGTCAGTTAATATGGTCTCCAGGTACGATAACGTGACTAGGGGACGAAATTTGGGCCCCTTATCTTAAATCAATTTCCAAAGTAATCATGCACTTTAGTAAGACACTCTCTCTCTCCTACCAGAGTCAAATATATATGTTCCGAGGAAGAAGATCTAAACAAGAAATATCAACAATTCTCCAAAACTTTGACAGCCTGAGGATACTCTAAACACACAGTTAATAAATATAAGAAAGACTTGGTCGATATTTAATATAATGTTTGTAATTATTAGGTTATAAAACTAATTTAATAATATTGATCAGCAAACTACAGAATGAAAGTTAATATTCAAATAAAGAAAGTCCTATCAAAGAGCATAGAAAGATAGTTTTTCTAGGGGAGAGATGGGACGGGGAAGTATGGGTGCAGGTCTGCTAGAAAATTGTAGTATACCTTTAGCCTATCAACGTTTTTATATGTATATATGAATCCCTCCCTACATCAAATTTCAGGAGGTCTGCCCCTCCCACCCCCCAAATTCTGGCCTTTCTATTTATAGTGTAAAATACTGCCTGGATTTCCATTTTTAACAAAAATGTTAGCGGCCTTTCCAAAAAATTTCAAGTTTAAAACAAAATAGTTTTATGTAAACTATCTATATGTCCCTACTCCCCCAACCCGTGGGCCTACGTGTCAGGATGACTTAGTGGGGTGTGTAGGCAATGGCAAATAAATGTGTGTGGAGTTTGTTTAGATCTTGTTTATTGAAATAGATTAATTACCATACAAGTGTATGAATGTGATTTTAGGTCTCAAAACTAGTTGAAAGAGTTTAGAAAAAGGTCCTCGTTCTATCAATGTCCCTACTAAGCAGTTCCATGCTCTGTCCTATATTCGGTGTTTTAACTCTATGCGGTGTCGAACACATGGGCATCCAGCATCGGCGTAGTACGGTTGTTATATAACTCACGACTTTTAAGATGATTTGGAGCTCCCTCCTCCGTACTGAAGAGGGAATAAAGCTGTGGGATACTCTTCTCACAAGTTAAGGTAACTTGGTATCTGATTAAGTCAAGCACTTCAAAGTATCCCCTTAACAACTGGCGCCCTTCCCAGTCCCCTCTCCTGAAAAGGTCTAAAAACTCACTGTTGTATAGAAAAAAAGGAGAGGTATTTCCCCTCAGTTACTGGTTTGGTCAGTACTCTATGTTATGCTAATCAGCAAAACAATCTATATTTTTGAAAACATGACCTGGTAAGCGTGTGTAACTACTGATTCAGAACAATTGACAGTATAATTTTTCAAGCTTACATAATTCTCGCATGCTCTAGATCAGTGGTCGCCAACCACTCAAACCTCACGGACCACTAAACTTACAATTTTGAATATATTTTTTTTAAGGTACAAACATCTATAAAATAATGATCACAAACATTCCATTTTATTAATATGGAATGTACTTGTTTAGTTATAACCAAATTAATTAAACTTGTTTAGTTATAATAAAATTATTCAAGCTTGTTTAATTATAGCAAAATTATTAGTGTGATATTTATTGCTGCGTGTTCTAATAAGTTTATGGATTCCTGGCTTTAGTGATGTCACTGCAACACGAAGTTTGTATTTCAAGCCAACAGCAGTACTTTTTTTTGATTGCCATAGCTCATGAGGATGTCTTTTCACATAAATAGGTTGTTGAATATGGAATAAAAATGTTGATGGCTTTTTCACTCAGCACTGGGTACTCCCTTTTTAAGGAGAGCCAAAAATGAGGTCTTGACGAGGACAAGTGGAATTTAGCTCTGAGACTTTAGTCGGATGATAGAACGATTAGGCTTTCCTTTCTTTCATGCTCAAATTGCAATATTCAGTTTTCGACAAAAATGGATCTATTACTTACATAGTGGTATGTCTGGGGTCCTCTTCCTTTGGGTGATAATGGCCAAAAGATTCTGTGAGCAACCATAAGTGCTGTCGAACAATGATTATTACCTATCGGTTGACATCCTCCACTTTCATATAATCATCAAGATTCAGGAACATTCACAGATCTTCTTCAACCAACCGTATTTGCCACAGCAATATTTTACTTTGAAATGCATAAATTTTACCTTACAGTGTGAACATGTCCATAAGATAGCATTGCAAGGACATCTTTAGCTCGTTAACAGCGAAAATATATCTGCCAGGTATACAAGCTTGGGTAGCCAATTATCGTTGAACAAGAGATCTTGGAATTTCAAATTAGTTTGATGCTGGAAGAATAACTTAACTTCTTGGTGCAAGTCGAACAATCGGGTTAGTGTTTTGCCCCTTGACAAGTATCTCACTTAAGCGTGAAGAAGAGTAGTATATTGCGAGCCCATTTATTCACAAAGTGCCTCAAATATTTGAGAATTAAATTCTTTGTGCTGAATTTCATTTACAATTTTAATTACATCAGAGAGTACTTTGTGCAGTTCCGGAGACATTATTTTCACTGCAAGTTGCTCACAATGTATAATACAATGACTAAACAAGATGTTTGGGTGTCCAAAATCTTTTACTTTAGTAACAATTTATTAACAATGCTTAGTCATGATTGCAACACTGTCAGTGCATAGATCCCAGCACATTTCTTCCATTCAATACCATGTCTCAGGAAATAACCATTAAGTGCATCGAAAATCTCAGAGCCGATTGTTCTATCCAGTAAGTTGAGTGAACTGAGGAATTATTCCTTTAGCTCTCCTTGAAACTAAAACTTCACAAAACAAGGAGAACTGCCTGGTTAGTTATGTCTGTTGATTTGTTGAGTTTAATTGAATAAAACGTTGAGTTTTTCAACATTTCAATCTCTTGATTTTCAATATCTTCGACCACATCTTAAATGCTGTGCTTCACAGTGTTAGCAGAAATATGAATTACTTTCAGTTTCTGGACAGTCTGTTTCCCCAAACCCTCTTCACAGGCTAGTAACAAGCAAGGCTTAATTAATCCTTCGCTTATTGTATATGGCTTTTTACTCTATGCAATTTGAAGTGTTTGAAAATATTCAACTAGCTTATTAGTTAAATCTGGGTGTTTTTAATGCAAGTGCCTGCCGAGTTTTGAAGATTTCATGGCATCATTGGTTAACCCTCAGAACATACCAAACCAAGTGGCCATGGAATAAGCTCCCTTCCAGGTTCTTGAATAAATACAAACTTCAAGTAGTCTCCATATTATTTCCTTGAAACTTTGAACTTTTTCTTCTCTCTGCCTCCAGTTCTAATGTCCTTCCTGATGGTGTCTGGCGGGGGCTGAAGAGGCTCTGATTCATTTATCAACTCACGGTTACACAAAGTATTACCAAAGAAATGCAAAATGATTGGTTGCTTTTTCTCACTCATTGTGGGTTTATTTTATTCGAATCTATAACCAAACAAGAAATCACAGTTATCAAACTCAAGCTCTTCAATGCCATTAAATATCACACTGTGCACAGTTAACACATTTCTTGGCGTGGGCGTTGAACAACACCTATGGTTGCTCAAATGTTCCCTGGAATGGGCGCAAATCAATGTTTATTGTAATTAGCTAGTGTAACACCATCTATGAATGAACAACTGAACTTTTATCAAGTCTGAAAATTTAATATTGAAGTTGAAAGATAGAGCTACCAGTTCAAAGCTTTACAATAAATTAATTGCGTGGGAAATTGGGTCCTTGGAAGGAATGTATAAAAATGGCTACTGGGATGATGCAAAGATCAGTTGCTGAACCAATGCAGATACCTCTGGAAACATGCACCAGGAAATGGGTTAAAATAAAAATATCGCTGGTCAGTTACCTAAGAAGAGTATCATGAGGTATAAACACTAGTAAAGAGTTGACAGACGACGATTCGCTAAAACAAAACAATTGGACGAGAACCAGTATTCGCGGAGCGGTTTGAATTTTGTGACAGTAGAGGCATCACTTAAGCCTGACGCATGTGTATTAGCGTTCACAAGCCGTACCACCGATGGTAGCCCAACAACAAAAGCGCTCCTAGACAAAAACAACAATAAATAATGTTCTCTGTTCGATTGTCGTCATTCATGGAATGTGAATTTGATGCAACGTAAAAAGGCAAAAATTGTCAGTGATCTTGTGTTGGTGAAAGAAGACGGATCAGAATAAATTAAACAATATAATAAACATAAAATTTGCAAATAATGTCTAAATTTCTCTACAGACCAAAATTTTCTCGCTGATCATAAGTGGTTCGTGGACCACCGGTTGGTGACCACTGATCTAGATTATCAAAGGCTACCAGCTACAACATATGAATAATTTTTTCCCAAAAAATAAGTATACAGAGCTATTCCTCATTTAAAAAACTTATATGATATAAATTTTAAACAAAATTGTAAAGCCATTTTCAAGAAACATAAATTTTCAAAAATTAGTGATTAGTAAAAACTACCCTTAAGCGAATTATCTCCCAAAAAATAGGTATACAGTATTATTTGTCATGGCAAATACACCCCAGATACCCATTTTAAACAAAATCAAAAGAACCGTTTTCAAAAAATTTCAAAAATTATAATCAATATTATTTTAAGAGCTTGAATCGAAAATTAAAAAATGGTTGAAGGTAATACCATATAATACCTAAATATCAAGTGTGAGCAAAATCTATCAAACCAATTCTGTTGTGGAACCAGGTAGAGACAAACAAACTGAGAGAAACACAGAATTTCCAGATACACATTTTGGGTTCAGAACACATTAAATGTCAATATTAATCATAATCTTGAGGTTGAGTTTTTTCATGACTACAATATTTTCTCTTTATATGAGAAAGTAAAAATACACATGTTCAACAAGAATAAAACTTTTGTCAACAAAATTATATTATAATACTGTAATATTGTTATTTTAAAACTTGCACATAAGCAAATATACTAATGTTAATATTAGTAGCATTTACATTATTATTACCTGCAACAGTGAGTACATGGTCAATATCATTAAATCTAATTTGTCGCCTCCCAGTGACGAGGACGTCAGGGTTTGAATTCCGGCCGAGTGTACTGAGGGCACTTTCTCCTAAATGATTTCCCACTCTCCACCCATGAAAATATAGATACATTTCCCCTACATTCTACCTCTATCATTCTTACAACAATAACGTAATTAGTAGCCTACTTATACATTTAACCAAATAGGTAGTGGAACATGGGGAAATAAAAAAACAAAAACATATTTCGCCTCTTTTGTTGTCTGTCAAGGAATGGTTTCTGCTAGTGGTTCTTACTAAACATGTATTCAAACTATATTTACGTTTTTTAGGATTTGATACATTTTTATGTAATAAAACTAATGTTTAATATAATAGCAAAAGGCCAATACTATTTTACTATTGATTCTCTTTTCCTAACACAACCTTGTAATAACTGGCAATGCTGTTAAAATTTTGTATATGATTTCAAAACTGTTCATAATTACAAAATAATGTTTTTAGTAAGTAGGTGTGTTGAAAGAATGGGTGAAAAAGGGTGGTTGGTAATCCTACCGACATAAGCTACAAATTCCATATCTTACAGTCGTTAGCATATAACCCGAATGGGTAGGAAGACGCTGTGCTATGTATTATTATTTACAGTTATTTTATTTAAGCTTCTATTTCCTATTGTAATTCCTCAAGTAAGGTGATAGTGAAAATCTTTACACCCTTTTATTGTACCCCAATTAATTGGCTCATTACAAGAAACAAATTTTACAAGGGGCATCTTGTAGGTGAATATTAATTAAAATACTAACTAGCAGTTGGTTGATGACATACACAATTAAAAATGTAGTAAAAGTTAAAAAAAAACACTATGACATGAAGTTTTTATATGCATATGTGAACACACTTTAAAGAGATCCAACAAATTCCAGGGGGAGTCCAATAAATTTCAGGAGGGTCCAGACCCCCCGAACTCACCCCCTTTATATGCCCTTGGCCCTATCCAATCAAGAGCCAAACAAGGAACAACCTTCCATCACACATTTCACCATACAGTGTCATGAAGGATTAGACAAACTTATATTTATATTGATTTGAGGCTATAATATTGTAACTTGTTTTTTTTTACCAAAAATTCAGTCAAATGTTTGTTTAAATAGCAAACTGCAACATCTAAGTAACAATAATAACCTCTAGCCACAACCAAGTCAGTATTCTTAACTCTTCTGATAAAGAAGGGGACTGATATTTTCCAAAAATTAATGTAATATGTTTTCTTGTGTTTTAAGAAATTTAAGGCCTACCTTCTTTTAGAAAGTGTGTATGCCTTGTTCTTCTATCCTCTTTTAAATACTTATTAAATTTTATATAATCTATGGAAGATGGTATCAAATAAAAGGAACAAACACAATATGAGTTTTACAGTGAAAAGAGGAACACAGTTAACACTTTACACTGCTGTAAACAAAGAGATAGTTAATGGCTATCTTTCGAATACAATCTTTTGTCATAACTCTATCCTGTGACCCAACCTTATTTTTAATGGAACTCTTCAGGAGGGAGTGTGAAACATGGAACACAACTACAAATGGAGGAAACCAAATAAATAGAGAGAGAGAAAGGAAATCGGCAAAGAGAAATGGGACATATATAAATAGAACAAATTAAAGAAATGATTATAAAAAATTCCTTAATAGTAGGTAGGGGTGTATCGATGCGGGTAGGGGTGTATCGATGCGAGTAGGGGTGTATCGATGCGGATACCGATGAACTGTTTTTGGGCGATTATTAGTGCATCAGCAATTAATCATGATTGGCGATTATTATGCCGATTAATCATCTTTTGTTTTCGGGCAATTATTAGTGCAGCGGCAATTAATCATGATTGGCGATTATTATGCCGACTAATCATCTTTTGTTTTCGGGCAATTATTAGTGCAGCGGCAATTAATCATAATTGGTGATTATTATGCCAATTAATCATCTTTTTAAAGTAAAATTTAAAGCAAAATTTTCTGGGTAAGAATTTAGTGATAAAAATCACAAAAAATAAACAAAACACACTTATATACACACTTCATCTGGGTTGTGGGCTATTCAAAGATTACATAACCAGATAAGGAAATTTAAGTTCATATCGTTAATAAAACTAACAATCTAGTTCACACTTTCGCCAGTTAAGCAAAGATTAATCAAACATTACAATTATCATAGCTTTTGACTAATTTTTTAAATAAAATATTTTTGTATTGGTTACATTAACTGTTATCATTCTCTTAAACATATTTCCCAATAGTTATTAATACATAATCGATAATCAAGACTAATTGGTGTAAATGATTGTAGTACGAACAATTATTTTAAACGATCAGTATCAGTAATCGGTTCTACTGAATCGGTACACCTCTACCTAAAAGAGTTACGGTACTGATATATAATAGACTATATACCATAGTTAACATTCTCTTTCTGGAATTCAAAGTGGCTAAATTCTAATATTAGGGTAGTCACTAATAAGATTAAACTATAAATATTTACAATTAAGCTTACAATAAATATATTTAATTTTAATTTGCATAAATTATTAAGTATTCAGTCTGACACCTTAGCTCAGTCGGGAGTGTGGCTACCTACTGAGCTCAGGGTCCTGAGTACATTTCCCGGCATGGCCATAACTTTATCATTGATGATAATATGGGTTTACCCTTTCACATTGATAAGTTAACAGTCGGGGCCTGGATGTTGTGTATGTCCTAGTCTTATGAAGCTACGACAGGCCTAGCCAGCTGGTAGTGGAAAATATATGACTTGAATAAAAAATTGGCCCAGGCCACAGACTGGAAACAGTAATGGATGTAAATTAAATATTGCACTAACACTTTACTTTTTTTCTAACAATTTATAACTATTACAATTACTATAGTGTGAAAAGTGTGTTTGTCCCAATCTAAGTCCAACCAAATTATTCTTCTGGGTTGACTTCCTTCACTATCACTTATTTTACAGTAATTTATTGTGTTTCTACCCTCTTAATATATATTTCCAAGCTATTAGGCAAATCCATTTTATCAAATATTATTTGAACCAACACTCCTAAGTATTACTATCAACTGGTTCAACATCTGTTGGAAAACACTCACTAATACTTTAGCATCCTTCAGCATAGTGTAGCCATCACATCCAGAGTGCAAATAAGTCTTGGTGGCAAGACGGTACCTTTGTTCAGTAACGAGGTACTCGTCTCCAATACGAACAAAGTTAGGGTCAACCCTCTTCCCCTTGGGTTTGTGGGGGTCAAATGCAAAGCTGATCCCTGCTACTTGAGGGAACCTGCCCTCAAGTTTAGGGTACTGCGACACTCCATTTTCCAGTGCATTCAGAATATCCTGACCTAAAAACAGATTTAATACCCTTTTAAAATGAATCCACAATCATGCTGATAAACAACACACGGTTTCATGGGGGGAAAATATATTATTTTAATTAAAGATAGGAAAATCCTTATAGTTCCAATGGTGATTGGTAGATTATAAATATCATAAAATAAAATCTTGAATGCAAAATGTGTGTATTGAAACCATAATTTTGTAATCATAATAAACTAGTTGAAGTACCCGGCAATACCTGAGAGAAATGTTTTCAGTAGAGATGAGACCATGAATCCTCCGTACCCCTCAAATGCTTAAGGATATTCAAGGATTTGAGAAAATTTCAATTTCAAGACTCAAATCCTTAAAAAAAGTTGTTTTTTTTCCCAGGAAAATTTGTTTTGGAGCTCGCTTAGTAGTGGTTCAAAGCCATTTTTATTATAGGATGAACTTAACAACCAGACAAATAATTTAACACTTGACTGAATGTATGAATGCTATAATTAATGTATTATAAGAACAAATTAGAGCTGGGCCAATGCCTGTCTTAAATTCAATCATCTATTGATTCTGGTCAAAAAAGTCTAAGCCAATCAGCATTTGGGTCACCAATTCATAGAGCCAATCTTATGTTACCAATGACAGTCTTATCCTTGTTCTGCTGCAGAGAGAAAGGAGGGCGATGGCTGTTAGCTACTTTAAGTAAACAGTTCCTTCAAGAACAAGGGGATGGGACCAATGGGTGAAGGGGGTTGTGTGGTGAATAGAAAGTATGGCAAAGGGTGTTATCTTTGCAAGGTCAACCAGCAAACAGCCATATGAACCATGAATAACAGGATTCAAGAGAAGCTAAAACTGGGGAAGATTCAAGAGAAGCTAAAACTAGAGAAGATTCAGGGGAAGCTAAAACTGGGGAATATTCAAGGTAAGCTAAAACTGGGGAAAGAGAAGCTAAAACTGGGGAAGATTAAAGGTAAGCTAAAACTGGGGAGAATTAAAGAGAAGCTAAAAATGAGTGTTATTTATGTACAACAATACAAAAATCAAGTGTCTCTGTAAGTGGCCAACATTTCATACTAACAGTTCTTTTACAAAATCACTTAACAGTTGAGTCAACATAAAATGTCTCCCTTTTTTAGAATAAACTCTGTCCAAATGGTGATTGTTATGAAAAGAGCCCTCTATGAGGTTTTTGAGACTGAGGACCACTACCTGGTTACAACATACCCTTGGGACGGTAATAGTTGGCCTGGAAATGAGTTTTGGAATGGGAGGTTTGGTTCCACTGGTGATTCGGCAGCAGCATCCTCCACGCTGGTGTCACAGCAACATAACCCAAACATAAATCCCCAGGTTCTAAGGAACATAAGCATAATATGTAGAGGATTGCCGGGGGGAAGGAAAGAGGCTGTCCGAGAGGAGCCCAAGGAGAAATTGGAGGAGAAGAAAGGTTCGGCAGAAGATGTGAAACAGGGTGTAAGTGTGTTGGAACCGTCATCTACCACGGGTGAGCTAAAGGGGAAACGAAACAAATGGAACATCCAGAAGATGAAGTTCTGGGTAAAGGGGCCGGTGTTGATAAATGGAAGGGAAGTGGATGAAGGAAGGAAAGATGGACGAAATGGGAAGAAAGAAGGGAAGGAGGAAAGAGATGTGAGTGGTGGAGAGGGACCCGACAAGTTAGGAAAAGGGGATGTTGTGGTGGTAGAGGAAAATGACCTAATTGGTCGGTCTGAAATGATGGAGCTTGGGCAGATGTATACCAACTTTCAGGAGACCCTCCAACTTTCCAAGTTGGAGAAACAACAGACCCTACACTTGGCAATGAGGCACATTGTTAAGATTGGGCACGAGAAGGGGATGTCCATCGCCTTCCCCACACCGGCGGCCCTTGACAGAATACAGCTAAAGGTAAAGAACCTCCCAACTGATTTGAAGTCACTACGTGAGAAAGTTGAGAAGGTTTTTGTGAGAAGATAGGAGGTACTTGATACTGAAGAGTGGTATAAGCATTTTGTTCAAACAAACGATCGTGTAGCGTTCGATTCGAAGGAAGCTTGGCCCAAGTGTTATGTGTATACGCATAATCCCTGATGGGTGAGAGAAACGAAAAAATAAATATTGGGCAGTTGAACGCTATGCGGAGTGTGACCGTGATGAACGAGATAAAGATAGTGATGGAAGAGATGAGTCTGGACATAGTATGTCTCCAGGAACCATATATGACTAGGGGTGGCAACATTGTTGAATCACAGCTACCTCCGACAGCAAGGCTGATTCATGGTGGTGAGAGGGCAATGAGTCTAATAGTAGTGGTCAATAAGGAAGTCACGGTAACAAGGGTTAATCAGTACTGTCATGACAAGGTCATGTGCGTCGAAATCAGAGCAGACGCAGGCGTGTTCATCCTCGTAAACATGTACTTCCTGTATAGGGAGAAGATTGAACCTTATCTGGAACCGTTAGAGGACATGGTAAGAACCTTTAGAGGGAAGCCCTTAGTTGTGGTGGCGGATGTGAACGTGAGATCACCTCTATGGTTTGTCGACGACATCAGGGGAGCGGATGGGCAGTTAGGAGGACACAGAGCCTATAAGAGAGGCAAAAAGCTGGTTGAGATAATAGTAGCTAACCAGTTAGAGGTGATAAACGTGTATGGGGTACCACCGACATATGTGGGGCCTGCTGGTGCCAGATCAAACATTGATGTAACGCTATCTCGACGCTTAGAAGGCCGAAAGGAGGTATGACTGTGGGATGGGAAGAGTCCGCGAGGCTACTTGTAGATACCTTGCTTCCTGATGACGATGGACATGAACAGATGAACATGAGACGTTAAATGATGGAGCCCTATCTAAATAGGGCGAGAATGGATCCGATAACACAGGCAGAGGTTACCAGGTACATAGCCCAAATGAAAAGAAAGAAGGCGCCTGGACCCGATGGTACCAGGGTCGAGGTGCTTCAGGAAATCAGTGAGCAGATAGCGTCCTTCATTACAGGACTGTTGAATGAGTGTACCGCTCAGGGCAAAGTGCCCAACGTGTGGAAGCAGAGTGAGATAGTCATTCTCAGTAAGGGCGATGANAGGACTGTTGAATGAGTGTACCGCTCAGGGCAAAGTGCCCAACGTGTGGAAGCAGAGTGAGATAGTCATTCTCAGTAAGGGCGATGAGAAAGACCCGCAACTCCCGAAGTCGTACAGGCCCATATGTTTAATGAATACATGTGGTAAGCTGCAAGAAAGAGTGATCTGCGATAAATTGATGAAACACAGGAGAGAGGTACGAATGCACAGGCAGCAGTACGGCTTTAGGAGGGGCAGATTGACTGAGGACACTATCTGTGAGGCTATGAACCTGGTTGATAGGTGTAAGGGGAAATATATTGTAGGTATCTTTGTGGACATCTCGGGAGCGTTTGACAATCTGTGGTGGCTGGCGTTGTTTGAGAGATTGAGGGAAATACAGTGTCCGGGAGATCTCTACAAGGTCTTTAGGGACTACTGTAGAGACCGATATGCTACCCTGAGATGTCCAGGAATGAAGATTACTAAGAAACTAACCAAGGGATGTCCACAGGGATTGGTCTGTGGGCTGATTTTCTGGGGCTTAGGCCTCGAGCCTGGGTTATCAGAAGTGGAAGCTCTTCCTAGAACGGCGGGAGTGGTCGCCTTTGCTGATGATGTTCTCCTGATAGTGGAGGCAGGGACAAGGATGGAACTAGAGACCAAGAGTGGGGCGGTGCTTGCAGGGCTTAACTCTTGGTGTAAGCGGGTGAAGTTAAGCTTGGCGCCAGCAGAGACGACCTATGTGCTATATAGGGGAGAGTTGAGTTGAGTTGAGTTATTATTTTAAGAACAGTTTTGTTGTTTATCTAAATTGTATTTGACTGATTGTAGTACTAAATGTTTTTATTTTAACTATGTTTAAATAAACTAAATTAAACTGTCCAAATGGGTTTCAATCAAAGGATAATAAATACCATAAATATACCATAATAATGGACAACAATAAGAACATTTAAACTACCGGAACACTTTCACAAAATATAATATCCTTCTCCCTGAGTTACAATCTACTTGATATCTTTCAATCTAAGTTATTTCTTGGGAGTGCTATAGTTATGTTTTGTTTTCTTAGCGTGATTGGGGGACTGTAAAGGATACTACAGGTTCTTTGACAGACATATGAGTACATTAATATTTAAATGATTAACCTGCAGCCTGGTCATCTTGGGAGGATATATCGAGCTATCTAGTCTGCTGATTCTAATGTTGTCCACGCCAATTTTCTTATAGTGCCATCTAACATTTTAACTATGTAAAGAGCAGGACTAACTTTAAAATTTATTTGAGCTGGAACCCATTCAATAATATTATTGTTTATATTGTAAACTAAGACTTAATCATTAACTACAAGTGTTTTACCATTCGGAACAGATATTATTTTCCTACTAATGGTAATATTTAAGCTTAGATTAAGGAGAGATATTTTGGTTTTCGCTGGGTATTTAAACACAATCTCCACAGGAGACAATTTATTAACAGTGCTTGGTGCAGAATGAATTGCAAAAAGTGACTTAGTCAACCTGCTAATTATCGGTAAATATTTGTCTGAGAAGCAGAAAGTAACATCCTTGCTAAACAATTTTTATTTAATGAAGTGCACACTCTGAAAACCTGTTAGAATAGTGTGTAGGATGGAGAATCCATACGTTTAAAATGATAACTGTTACAGAAGTGTTGTATGTCGGCGGACTGGAAAGGAGGACCACCAACCAATGTCCATTATTAGGATCACAGGTGGGCCAAAAGGGCTAATAAAATCATCCAGCTTATCAATCACATCCAAGGCCCCAGTGGTACATATTACCCATGCTCCCAGCCACTTACTATTTTCGTCAACAAACAGGAGTATTGTCCCTTGAAACTCTAGAAAAATCAGCATGAAGATGGTGCCAAGGTAAGGATGACTTATTTTCACTATTTTGTGTAGATTGACAAATTAGGCAAGAAGCTATTTTCATCTATAGATTAGTCCATCCCTACCCAATAAAAATATGAACGGGCCAAAAGTTTGCCCCTTACTACTCCTGGATGTTCCTGATGAAGGAGATCCAGCACCTCATCTTTCAAATTAGTAGGGATAACAACTCCACACCCAAACAATATGCAATAACCAGAAGTGCTAAGTTTATCCCTTAAATGATAATACTTTTTAACTAACGGATTAGTGATTTTATTTGGCCACTTACTTCTTAAAGAACCCCAAGACAAATAATAAAATAAGGTTCTATGTTGTGTGCAATCATACCTCATTGTAATTTAATGGTACTTCACTATCAAACATATTAACAAGATTATCATCTTCTATAAAACCCAGCATGGGCAGCTGCAACATTCTATCAACATTACTGGCCAATGGACCCTTCTTGAATTCAATGTCATATTGACATGACAAAAGGATAATTGCCCATCGTTGTAAACGTACGTTCTTGGTTGAACTACATATCTACTTGAGAGGTTGGTGGACAGTGATCAACAAAAAAATATTCCCTCGCAGCATTTTGTGGAATTTATTCAACCCAAACACTATAGTCATATCTTCCTGGTCTAGCTGGCTGTATATTTTTTGTCGCTGAAGATAAAGTTTATGGTAAAAAGGCTATAGGCATCTCTACAGCATTCACTTTGTGGCTAATTACAGCACCAACACCATATGCAATTGAATCACAAGTTAATACTAGCGGTAATTTAGGGTTAAAAAATGTCAGTTAAACTTCTTTAGTGAATACCTGTTTTCTGTTTGAAAAGGCTTTCCTGCAACTATCAGTCCATATCCATGGAACAAAGGACTTTGTAAGTTCATACAAGGGCATTATAAGTCTGCTGACATTCTTATAAACTATTGGTAGTAGTTAATTAACCCCAAATACGTCTTTAATTTAATTACATTGGTTGCGACTGGGGTCGATAATTTTGCCTCAACTTTGCTGTCCGCTTAAACAGCCCTGTACCATCTAACTTATAACACAAATGTTCTACACATGAACCAAAAACACACTTTTATTAAAATTAATTTTAATATTGTTCTTGTGCAAAGGTTCTAAAACTTTCATAGGAACCTACCTACATTCTAATTCATTCCTACCACACAAAATAATGTCATCTAAGTAGGCTTCAACATTCTAGATTCCCTGCAGTAATTGATCAATTACAGATTGAAAAATACTAGGAGCAGAGTTTAAGCCAAAACATAGCATGTGTAGCTGACAGAGGCCCATAAGAGTATTTAATGTGAGTAAAGGTTTAATGTATTAGTTTACTGACAGTTGTAAGTAAGTGTTACTTAAATAAATTATACAAAAAAACTTTACAATTTGTTAAATAAGTGAAAATGTCTTCAATTAATGGTAAGCCCAGCTAAACAGTTGAGTTTACAGTAATTTTTAAGTCCACACATAAACGCAAGAACCTATTTTTATGTGGAACTACTACTATGGGATTAACCCAATCCAAGGACCAATCTTGTTTTATAATACCCTGATCCTACAAACTACATAATTCCTCTTTCAATGTGTACCCAATGTGTACCCAATGTGTAGGGCACAGTGTAGGCTGTATTAAAGACAGGAATGGCGTATCTCATGGGAATATCTACAGAAAAATGTTTTAAAGGCAGCTCCTTATTGTCAGAAAAACCATCGGGAAAAATCTACTTAATTTCACGTACTAAAGAAAAATTATTTTCAGTGACTGTCATCACATCCTTAACACTTCCTAGTTTAGGTATGATCTCATCTCTCCAATTTGGATTAAGCTGACATCACCAATCCCATCCTCATCGCCAAATATTATGTATATACACAAATAAATAGTGAATATTTCCATGTGCGGCCAACTTTATTCTGCTCTATTCACAATATATCTCTAGGAACAAGGTAGACTTATAGTCTGGCCAACTTTCCAAATTAACACTTTTTTTACAAAATCACTTAACAGGTAAGCCACCATAACACTGGGGAAGATTCAAAATAAGCTACAACTGGGGAGGATTCAAAGGAAGCTTTAGATCTATCAGAGGTTTAAAAACTGCATCATGAACTTCTCTTCATTTCACTACTTAGAATTATCATCATCATCATCATTACTACTATCATCATACTCATAATCTTTATCACCGTTGTTGCCATCGCCATGTGGCGGGTCAGTTTAGTAAAATGCCTCAATCTCTCTCTATTCTTCCTCCTTTCATTTATTCCATTCTTCTCTTATCAATTGTACACACTGTTATCTGCTCCTCCCATCTTTCTTGACCTCTCTCGCAGTCTTTTTCCTACAAACTTCATTTCCAACATTTTCTTCTGCGTCTTCTCTTTTTCCATCCTCATTAACTGCCAATACCATCTCAGTCTTGCTTCCTGGACCATCTCATGTACTCCCTGTTCCCCTACTCTTTCCTGAATAACTTCATTCCTAATCTTGTTTCTCCTCTCTTTTTCCATCCTCATTAACTGCCCATACCATCTCAGTCTTGCTTCCTGGACCATCTCATGTACTCCCTGTTCCCCTACTCTTTCCTGAATAACTTCATTCCTAATATTGTTTCTCCTCGTGACAGCTAACATGTTCCTCATGTCATTTATCAGTTGATAAAAAAACCTTATTTTAAAACAATTATGCTCAATTTAATTCAATTTAATGAACAAAATATTGTTTTTGTTTTTATTCAAAAGCTAATATTTTTGCCATGATCTTCTAGGTGCAGATTTCAAAATAAAATTCCTGTATAAAACTATCATAAGCTTAACTATGAGAAAAATTGAGTCAATTTAACATAAACTAATTATATTTTATGTAAGGCTAAATGATAAAGAGAATTATATTTAGAGTAATTTTAAATTTTCATTAACTTGTATAAGCAAGCCTACTATACTGAGCAAAATAAAAATGATATACATGAACAGTTGATTTTAATATCATTTCAGCATATTATCTTTGAAACATTTTAAATAAAATAACCTGTTTCGATGGTCGTAAGGTCTTAAGGCATCACTATTTTGTTAGATTATACAGCTTATGACAGGGAAATCGAGGTTTGAATCCCGGTTGCGTGTACTGAAGGTGGTTTTTACACAATTGTTTTCCTTCTATGCAAATGTGAGTACACTTCCTCTAAATTCAACCTTAATCATCCCTAAAACATGAGCATAATTAATACATATGCGTATAGCCTGGATAAATAGTGAAACGTAATCTTAAAAAAAAACAACCAGCATTAGTGATCAGCCTAATCGCATAAATGATAACATTTAGTTACTATTTTTACTTTCTATTATTCCATCATATTTATATTTCCTCTTATGGTCATAATTTCTTACAAGATTTGAATTTGGAATTCAAAGATAAATTGGAGATCTGGATTCGTAAAATAGTGAGTTCAACCCATCTCTAGTTTTTAGTTTAATATTTGTACGTGGAACATAGCTTTAAAATTAGTGTCTTTAAGTCCTGCATTGCCCATGGCCTTTATGCTTCATCATAGTTTTTAAATTAATTTTACATAAATCTAATCAGCATTTCAAAATTCCAGCTTTGAAGAGCATACATTCGCTCACAGGGGCTATTAATGTTTAAAATCTCAAACCTCTGTGTGAAGTAAATACAGCGCAATGCTCATAACTAGGGCCTGTATTTTAATGTAATTGAATCTTTTAATCATGCCAGTGAGAAATGAGAAAAGCGTGATGATGGGAAGGGTGTTTAAGTGTTTGCAAATCCTGCATTTTTGAAGAAGTGGTTTTATATTTTTAATTATGGTTGTCACTAAAATGTAGGCAAAAGCTATCAACAGGTCCCCTATCTAGCTATTAAGTTTAAATTTTAAGCAGTTTTTTTTAATTCAACTAAGCTTTACGTCAATATTTGCACTTGTGAGGTTAAAGTAAAGTGATGGAGGCCTAGAACTAGCCTTCTTCTATCAAATAAAGTCATGTTTTGATAAGGTCATGACAGAACAATTTGAATCAAATGCGGGATTTTTTTAAGGTTTTATATAAGTTACCAGATTTTTTTAAGAAAACTTTAAACTTAAAAGTTTAAACTCTTTAACTGCTCAAAACTTACACCGAAATTTTGTTGAAAACCATTTTAAGAAATATCAAACCACTTAGTAAATAGTCCAGAATTTCGAAACAGCTGCAATGCTTTTAGTACTCCCCCATGTAACATCTTAAGGTGATTACCGAGAGGTCAGTCATACTAGTGACCAGGACGCCAGTGATAAGATTTGAGTTCAAACAATATGGAATATATTTTAAGTAATAATACTAATAAAGAGATATTTTACATTTTATTTTTATTTTTACAAATTCTGAGATCCAAGATTTAATCCCTGGTACTTCTAGAATTTTTCTGTTAAGCAGTGGGTCTGGAATGAGGTTAAATCCAGCCCTGTTAGGACAAATGAGGAGCTACTTGCATAAATAAATAGCTACTCTGATCGATAAAACTGAGATTAATGGCCAGGGTGTCGATTGTGCTGAACACATGACATCCTCTATCTGCAGAAGTTGGCAAAATCAATGCTATTGGCAGTGGCCACTCGGTCAGTATAACTCTCTTTCAGGCTAACACCATGGAGTTTTTGTTTTACTTTTTTATATTTAATCAATATGGTGATTCCCTTGCAAACAGTGCAAACAACTTTATAGCACAATTTCTCATAGCAACCATGACAAATAATTAAGAAATATCTCCAAAACACCCACTAATTATTTTATATCTTGCATTAGATTTAAAGCTTTGAAATAATTTGACCTAACTTTAAACATCTCCAAACAACAAATTTAGCTTTAAGCATTTCAAACTTCTGAGGACACAAAGGTTGGTAAAAAGTCTGCTATTTGTTCCTCTGATGGACAATAATTCATATTCATTAATTTTTCATTTTGCTCTATAAAATAATTAAATCAAATGTGTATGTGTTTAGAGCATTTATTCATCACACCATTCTTTATGAATTCTTTAAGAATTTGGAAGAGCATTTTTTTCAATGCTGAGGCATATAAGATGAAGAAAATAAACATGGACAAGGAAAAAGAAAATTTAAATTAAATAATTATGTACTACTAACGTGCCAGGAAGCACTAAATGAACTAGAGATGATCAAATGGAAAAATATTATAAATGAAGAACTGGATTTATTAAAAAGGAATTAAACATAGGATGTTGTAAATAGAGAAAAATTTGAAGGAAAAAGATCCCAGATAACAAATAGATTTTTAAAATAAAATAAGATGAAAAATATATGCCCTCCCTATGTACAGTGCTGTAATAACAATATTTGCAACCTTTGTGTTGATATTCATTGAAATTTCTGCTTTAAAATCATAATCTTGTATTGTATACCGGAACTTGGCAGCATAACAGCCCTTCAGAGTCACAGATGGTTGTGGTATCTAAAAGTATGTGACAAATTGATTTGCTCATTTGTATCTGACAACTCTACACATCCAACACAGACTAAGCCTTAAATTATGTGTGAAGAATAACCTTGAGCACAAAATTAATTCTGAGTAACTCAGTGGCAGAGCATTAGCACATTAGGCCAAAAAGTCTAGGTTTGGTTTCCATGCCCAAGTGTCATTTTTCAATCAATATAAATTGATTAAACAAAAACACCAAGCAAGAGATATATTCCATTTGGCTATATATTTTTACTTTTACATTTATTCAATACGGCTATTCCTTTGTAAACAACACAAACAACTTCATAGCTATCGTTTCTCATAGCAGCTATGACAAAGAGAATAAAGACATTCTAATTATTACCAAGAGCTAGAAAGTCAAGAACTATTATTTATATGGGAAACCCTATGTCACTCACGTTTGCAAACAAGTTGCTGTCTCTATTCAGAAGCTGTTTAGTGAGGACACCCTAATATATAACAAGACAATGCGCACCAATGTTTTAGTCACAGTGAGCAGGTCACAACTGACCGTCCTTACATTTTCCTGAGTGTCTTCTTTTATATTTTTGTAGTTTCTTCCTTTCTTGTTATCCGCTAGAATTCCAAACTTTCTTTTTCCCCTCCATAATCCTCTCCACTAAACAATTCATACATTGTGCATGGCTCAACCAAGGCATTTTTCTCTTACTTATCATCCCTATCCGACTCTCTCGTCCTCCTCAACACTCTCCATTACTCACCCTGTCCATTATTTATAATTTTTTATAGTTCATTATTTGATTTATTGCTACTACCAAACCGTTCATAAAGTAAATATTGATATATATGGAAGAAAGAACCTTCTTTCAAAAATAACAATGTACCTCAAAAAGAGTTAAGAGGTTTTCCTTCAAGAGCTATTAAGCAGATATAAAATTTGAAGTTTAATTTGAGCTAATATTTTTGCTTCAAGAAATATAAACTTTTTAACTTATTTTTGAATATAATAAAAGCATGTCCATACCTGTGACCGAAAGTACCACAAGTGGATCCATCATGGGTATGACTGTGACAAGGTCTCTGAGTGTGAAGGGTCCTGCAGAGTGCACTGTGTCTGATCGAAATGTACCAGAGTTCATGATAACAAGGTCCGCTCCCGTACATGCCAACACGACATCACACACCCAGTTGCCAAGGTTGGTCTCTCCTCTTCGCACACTCTCAAACCTGCCATCCAGAGGGACGGTGAATGAACCCAAGACATCGTCCATCTTACCTTCAATGAGACCTGCAACAAGAACCACCTATATTAAGGGGAATTGTGCACATTATAAATAGGTCATGGGCCAAATTGACTTTCAAATAAGTAAATATGATAAAATGACCCAGTCCAAGAAAGCCTTCCGCTCCTAAGACACTGAAATATATATGCTATGACTTTCGAGAGCTCACTTGCGACTAAGTCTTCACAGGGTTAAGAACTATAGTACTTATCCGCTCAAAAAACTGCTGCACAGTAAAAAAAATAAGGTACTTGAGTCCTTTTAGCACACTTGATAAGCAAAAAATTAGTGTCTTCTGTGAAGTAGAAAACGCTGGTCTGAAAGTGGAGTGGATGAAGAGAGAGAACTTAATCATTCACACAAGGCTAGAACAGTTAACATCCACCTTTGATATTACAGGTCAAAGCCACAATTTGTGTTTGTAAAAACCTAAGCCAACATATTGGGAGGAAATGGTTTAAATCCCAGCTGGGGACATTTGACATGTTTTTCACTTGTTGTTTTGAAAGCTATTAACATAAAGATTAATAATATCGTTTATATTAATGAGCTGTGCTTTACTTAACCCACCAAATTAATTTATATATGAAAATATATCAACCAATTTATTTGTAAAGTTAATTTATTAAAAGTTTCTTTGGCATATAAATAAACAATAGTGAAAACTGGTCATGAAAATTATATTTAGGATAATAACATGCTTATACCCTTATTAGTGAGCACGTGGAATAAACGTCAAATTCGCTTGGTCCGGTTTCATGATGACGGGAAGGCTTGGGCTTGAATCCCAGCTGGGTGTTCTGTGAATGATTTTACTAAATGGTTTCCCACTCTTAATTTACGCAAATTCGAGAACATTTTCTCTCAATTCTAACCACAATAGTGCAATTAAATGTGGATAGCCCGAACAAGTAGTAATACAAGATTCAAAATATGAATTTGTTTATTTCCGCTAAATCAGAAATTCTCAAACTTTCTATGCTCGCGTCACCCTTGTGAAGTTGATAGAAATCTTGTGACGTCCTTGTAAGAATTTTGAGCATTTTGTTTTTCAAATTTTTTTATTTTCCATCCAAAGTAGAGTAGCATATTAAACTATTAATAGTGTTTTAATTATGTAATTATTTATAATTAAATTAAACATTTTTACTTACTCCCTCCCTCACGTATTTAATTGAAAGCTATGAATAACAATAACACCGAATGAAACACATAATACAGTTATAGAGTAAAACAGTTTTGGGAATCAAAAACTAACACACTTACCGACCACAATTCGAGATCACTAAACATTAATAATACCACAAAAATGAATAATATATAGTCTCCCACGTGTGCCATGGCAGTGCAATTTATAGAAACACTAAAAGACAAAATTTTCTTTTGTTTCTTTATTTGCATTATTTTTATGGTAATATATTTTATTTGTTATATTTTCTTAATGTTTTCCTCCCTCACAATCTTGCAGCACCCCGGGCCAATCTCGTGGCACTCCTGATTGCTGTGTCACACCGGTTGAGAATCCCTGCTCTAAATGAACTAAAGGTTTTCACTTTGCCAACACAATAATTTAAAATTATTTTTTTATTATATATTTTTTGCTGGCACTGTTGATATTGCCAGTTAAAACCTGCAAGAGACTTTATTACCAGTGATGAAGAAAATGGGATTTGAATCCCGGCAGTAGAAAGGCATGGCCATTTTAAAAGTGTTACTAGATACCTATGCCTGTATAGGTGGTATAAGCATTATTAAATATTGTTTTATTTTAAAATGTTCATTTCAAATGATTTCAGAATAAATGGCACTCCTTTCTCGTTTTTGAATTTGGTAACCCTAACTGAAGGTGTTTAGCTGGTATACAAGAACAGAACTGAATGGGTCATTAGTGTGAGTGGAACAGTAGTGGCAATGATTTGTATGCTAAGCACGGTGATTCGTTCAAGAAGTGACATCATAAAATGAGTGGCGCAGAAGTTAAGTCCCAAGCACACTACTGCGGCACTCACACTTTTGTTTTTTCCTACTAATCCATTCATACTATTATTACACTTTTGAAAATAATACAATTTGTTTGCAGCCTAGCATTTTGTTTACTTTAAGCTATAAGTTACACATTATGTAAACAATATTTTGGCATCAGGGAACTATGTATGGTGCTTTGTAGATTTAGACCATTTGTATAATATTGCTAGTTCTATAGGTTGATACTTTATACATGACTAGACTTTAACAGAATTTAGCTACCTGCATTTGTTAAGTTATATTATTTAAAGATAATATATGTTGGTTAAGAATAGTTTGGAATAGTAACAAATGCCCCTAGTGTGACAGACGCTATGAGTTAAATTGAGAAGGAATGTGCCAGCATTTACCTGAAGAAAAGATAAAAGAAATCAGACCCTATTGTCTAATAGAGGATGAACTTTTTTTTCTTTATCAAGGGAAGCCCCTTCCAATTTTCTGCCCCTCTCCCTGTATGTCCAATTACCACTTAGAAATTTCACATTTTAAGATTTGTTTGTTTATCTAGAGTAATACTTTTAACTTTTTGACAAATTTAAATTTTCTAGCTAATTTAAAAGGTTTTTTTATAAGCCAAACCCCCTATATTTCCTTGAGTTCCATTTTAAAACTGTTAGACTTTTATAGTTATGTGAATTGGTATCTTTCTTTACTATTATGCCGAGTTTCAGTTTTCTACTACATAGAGTTGTAAATTTTAGACCCACCCTCTTTCCAAACATTTTTTTAAAAATCACTTTGAGAATTTTAATTTCTAAGATTCGTTTTGTTATCCGGAATTTTTCTCTGCCTGTTTTCCAAATTATAATATTCTACCTGATTTCAAAAGTATTTTCTAACTATAGCTTCTACTCCATTCCAGAATTTCATTAAAAAATTTAAAATTTTCAGACTCGTGTGTTTTTTTTGGAGCTGTCCCTATATCTGTTTCAAGAATTTCAGTTCTCTACCACAAAGAGAAGTATGTCAATGTATTATTTTTGGAAATTTTGAGTCCCATCACCCCAACCTTTTAACTCCCACTTATAAATTTCAAATTTTAATATCTAATAGTTTATCTTCAGGGGTCCTTATATGGCATTGCCAAATTTAATTTTTTTACCACACCGAAAGTTTTTTTCTCTCTATACTTTCCCTTTCCCTATTTTCCGAGGTCCTATTTAAAAAGCTTGGACTCTTATGGCTATTTAGCGTGGCCCTTTAACTTTACTTTCGAATTTTCTACCAACACTAGAACATAATTTAACCTATCTGTTTTGGAAATTTTAAACCTCTCAACCCCACACCCATTATTCTAACTAACATTTATAAAGTTCAATATTGAAGACCTATTTGGTTAGCTCAAGTTGTCCTTCTACTCGACTTTAAAATTTACATTTTCTACCACATCAAATATTATTGTTTCTGTTGTTGTCGCCTCCACTATTACCTGAGGCCTCACTTAAAGATTAAAGTTTTAAAAATGTTACAACTATTTGGGGTGGACCCTTTAGCTGCCTGCTAAATTTCTATTTTTTACTACAATGATAAATAGCTATTTCTATTAGTTTTGGTAGTTCTGAACTCCCCTTCACCCTCTTTTCCCCAAATCACTCCTAGAAATTAAAGATTTATTTGGTTATCTGGAGTTTTCTATCTACCTGTCTGCCAAATTTTAATTTTATAACTCATTTTAAAAGTTTTTTCTTATTATATTCCCCCTATTTACTAGAGCCTCATTTTGAAGTTTCCTACTTTTAGATTTTTTTCTGGTTATATAAGGTAATCCCTGTATGTTCTGGCAAAATTTCAAATTTCCGCTTATCTCTAAGTGTCTTTTTCTAGACACAAACACTTACTTTCAGTTTTAGATATATGATACATATAAACATTCATCGAGAATAAGTACCCATTTAGGTTACACACAAATTAATTAATTTTGCTAATGGAATGGGAATGAGTAAGGTAGAATTTTAGAGGAAATGTACACACATTTACATAGAGGAAAATTGGGCAACCCTTTAGGAAAAACTGCCGGACACCGATGTAGTTTTTGGGACTGTTCTTGAAAAGACATTATATATAACACATATAAATTATACAATAGTTAGGCCCTTAAATAATGTACACATATTAAGCTCAATAAACGTACATATATTTAAAAACTTATAAACTCATGGAACACTGACTGAAAACAATTATGTATGTAATATTGTGCCTACAAGTTAGATGGAAACGTTGACTAAACGTCAATCTTGACTATTATCGTATACCTGTGATAGGTGGCTGAGGTGTGAATCCCGACCATATGTATCGAGTGTTTTTAAATAAATGGTGTTTCACTCTGTTGCTACACTAATCCAGATGTATTCCTTCTAAATGCCTTTTCCTCATTCCTAGCCCACTAGCGTAATTAAATGTGGATTGCCCAGCCATGTTGTTAGGCAGTGCAAATACCTAGTAATATAAGGCAAGGTGGTGAAAAACAAACCCATTTTTACACTAAACAAGCATACTATAAAAATATAATTTTTAAAAAATAAACTCAAATTATTAGAGGAACTCTACCTGAATTTTGGATATTAGAAAGCCAAACATGCAATTATTTTAAATATATATTATTTTTGCATTGCGTCATACTACCCAGACCAGTTTTTTCACACTTTGATAGTGTGGGGAGGAGAATTTTAGATTAAGGCTAGGATTCAAATGCTAAAATCACCAGTAAGCAAATTAGATTAACTTGGTGAGAATAAGACTAGGCAAGCTTCCTTATCTTTCCATGACCTGTGACCTTAGTGAAACATATACTCTTATTTGGAGATAGTGTCAGATTGCTGAAGATGGAGGTAAGAGGTCATCATTTGGGTTTTAAAATGAGATAGAATGTTATTTAGTTCAAATGACCGATACAAACACTTGTAGTCAAGCATGTCAGATATAGTATATCTGCACAAAAATTTCACATGTAAAGTGATGTTTAAAAACTATAAACACCATGAGATGAGCATCAAGCTACTTTAAAAACCCAACTTCATAAAGGAAAAAAATCAAATAACTAATAGGTCATAGCTAGTCCCCCATTAATTTAAAATACATTTCAAACCTTAGCATAGTAAGACAAAAAGTAAATAAATAAATAAAAACAAACTGTTGATTAAAAATGTTATGTTTATACGTGGTAGTAAATATTTAATAGTTTGGAAAGTATTGAGTCAATTGTATTGAATATTTACATGTTCATCCATAGCAAGTTATTAAGTCAAATATAAAAAATCAAACACCCGCAACAAATAGGTTTGGAACATTTGATACATCTAATTTCATTAGTTTAAACCGCTTTTAAAGGAAATTAAAAAAATAATCTTTAATATCTTTTGAAATCAAAACACAATTTGAATCAATTTTGTTGAGGTTTTTTTCTTCCCCCCAAAAAAAGTTCCAATGTATGATTCCCCATAGTGCAGTATTGATTACCACTGTTACTGTTACCCCAAATGGGTGCACAGCCCATTAAAGGGACATGATTTTTAAAAAACTCTTCTGTAATTTCTCCTTATGCTTAACCCAAATATAGTTTTGTTTATTAATTTAAAATATATTTTAGCATTCATTTAAAAAAAAAAGTGCTTTTTCCTAATTTGTTTCTAGTTAGTTCAAAATGTGTATTGAATATATTTTAGCTAAGTCTGTCATTACTAACCAACTAATTAGAATTCACTTGGTCTGGTGTTTGGATAAATGAAATTAAGTTTGATCTTTAATTTTTTATGCTTCACATCTTTATTCTTATTTCTTGCTTTGCTACTTTTCCCCTACATTACAATCCCTTTATGCCTGCCATCACCAACCTGTGGTTCCTATCTAAGGACACACTTAGTATTACCTTAATGTTTACAGTCTGCCCTTTCATTTCTTTGTCCACAAGGAAGTAGTCTATCACCAACCTTTGCTCCATATTCCAGCTGTAGATTGTTCTTTTATGGCTTTCTATCTCCTGACCTGGATTCATGTTTGTCACCTTCATTTTATTTCTTACAGGTCACTTCAACAGCTGTTATTCTCGCTCTTCATCCTCTTTTCCCTAACACCTCCTCAAACCTTCTTTCTTTTCCTACAATTGTGTTAAGATCCTCCATTACTAGCTGCCAATAATTTTCCATTTGTCTTTCTAAATATTCGCTGAGCTTGTTTGTTTCTTCTGCTGGGGACACCACTTGTCGTGCACACACCTGTATCACCTCCGCCATTTTCCCCTCTACTACATTGAAAATGATAATTTTTATTATTTTAATGCATCCATATTTATAATGTGAAGTAACTTGTCATTTACTTTTTTTTAAATTATACAGTAAGATTTTTAAATATATTGGTGGGCTGTGTAAAGTCCGTTTCAATAAAAGTATTCATAGTGTAGGAAAGGTTTGGAAAAAAAACTTTGCTCTAAACTAGGGCAAAGGTTTACCCAAAAAATGTAAAGTTTGGCACTTAATGGCGGAGATCATCTAAAGACATGTGGACATATTTATATCTTACCAGTGAATTGTTCTAGCATCAATTTGAGAGTAGAGTCTTCTTCCATAGAGGATGTAACATTTATCTCCTCCACACTTACATCAACCGTCATTTTGTCAAATGACAGAGTGACCTTGGAAAACTGTCGAAAATCTGTCCCGCTCTTAATTATATATTTTCCATGCACCTGTAAAATAATTAACATATTTAGAAAAAATACAACAATATTACCTTATCATAAAGGAATTAAAAAGGCAAAGTTAACAAGAACCACTTTTTAAGTGCCGTGTATACCTGTTTAATCTCGTACACATGGTCATGTCCCCCAAGGATGAGATCTATCTCATTCACGTTCTCAGCCAATCTGATATCATTAGGTGTTCGCATGTGTGTAAGAGCTATTACATAATCACAGCCCTGCAAGTTAAGAAAAGAAGGAGTGTTAAATAAAAGTATACAATGATTATAATACAACAAGAGAAACACTAACCCATGCTTACTTCTTCTTTCAACTGAGCGCCCAGCTTTCTCCCAACTTCGATGTAGTCTAAGAATGTGACCTCATCAGGATTAATAGTAGCGAGCGTATCCAACCATTCTTGTTCAACAAGACCAATCTGCAAATAATAATATTTATTATAAACTATCTGCAGTCAATAATAATTATGAACTGACATAATTATACTCTACAGGTCTGTGAAATGAAATTTCTGAGAGACTAAGAGTATCAAGAATTGACAAGAGCATATAACCTGACTGGGTAGTAAAACGCAGTGCTAAAAAAAAGGAAGACTGGACAAGGCGAAATATGAGTGGGCAAGAGACAGTGTACTAAGAATATACAAGGTAAGCGCCTGCACATTCCCAAGGTCAGTCAAAGGAGTGGATGATCTAAGTGTCGAGCCCCTAATGGCTTTAGTAACAGCAACAAAAACACTTAAAGTTTTGACTTTTTCAGTTTTCCTAAAAACAACGAATTGCATAAGTGATGGATTAATTACTGTAAGATAGTAGACATAATAAATGTAAGAAATACCTTTTTTACCTTTATATATATATATTTTTAGAGCTTATCTTTAAATATTTACATAATAATAGCATTTTATTTTGACAATAAATTATATGGTACAATGATTTAATCTGTGTGTTGTGTTTAATATATTTTTCTTTAAAACTTGACATAAAGTTACATGGCTTTAATAGTGTGTTAGCTTTGTTGGATTCTCCAGCTAAAGTACTATTCATGAATTTTTATATTTTTACTACAAGTCTCTCTATAAAGTTTATAATATAAAAGTGTTCATTTTTAGGCTCTTGTTTTTTTTTATATCCGTTTGAAACAATCCGTTTGAAACATTTTTTGAGAGCCATTGAACCTTCGGTTTAATTTTGGCCGAAGCCGATTATTTTTCTGAAGGCGCAATTTATGGCTGAAGCCAAAACAAAAGTCGAATGTCTGGTCGGACACTACTCATGATGTTGTAACACTGGACAAAGAGTTGAAATTCTATGAAGACAATACAGGTATTGCTGGAGAGGGAGATGTTGGATGAAGATGTAATTTCCAGAGAAGGCTTCAAGTATATTGCTGGATATGTTACACACACATGTTAGGGACGAGCATCTGAACCTTGCTGAACCATCACACAACGTAGAAAATGACAGTAGCTACATTAGTTTAATTTCAAAGGGAGGTCTCATGTACCCCCCAAATGAGTTCTTTTCTTGTTATCACAATGGCGAAAAAGGTTTCAAGTGTTATCATGTAGAATATTTCAGTAGAAAAGAAAAAGTATTTAAATATTTAACCAATATTATGAATAAAAAAATTCATTTTAAATTTCCAGTTAAAGCTGTACCAACAACTTGGAAGGTTGATTCTACACCTATAGCAGGCACCAGCAACTGACCAGTGTACAAAGTCATGTAAACAGCAGAACTAATGGAAATAATTATATTCTAGAGGGAATCATAATTTGAATATCACTATATATCCATCCCATTTTGGCTCTCCCAAAAATATAATAAACATACTGGAGAGTAGGAAAATGAACTTAAGCAGATAAAGGGCAATGGATCATAATATACAAGTGTTAAAAAAGGTCATATAAAAATTGGCAATAGGCTATACAAGACAGTTTATTTTCAAACAACAGATTTTAAAATGTGGAAAATTAGTAGCGTAAATACAATGACCAGGGATACACATAAACCCCATAAAAATATTATATCCTAGGAAACTCCAATCTTTAAAATATGAATATTACCAAAAAACAATTCAAAATATTAACATGGGCCATTGAGAATAAAACGTGACCTATGATGGTCTAATTCTAACACTAGATAGCTTTACCTTTTACAATACTAAAGTAGAGTATTTGAAAATATCCATCATTAAAAATATATAGGAGAATTCTGCGCTTAACTATACATACAATTACCCCCATCTAAAGGCGGCATCAAATGTCTGAGAAGTGGGCTAGTCGCTATACCAGACATGTTTATCTAAGTTAGGCGTATAAAAAAGTTTAATACTCCTACCATGACAACTATACAGAATATTATCGTCCTAGACGTTATTTATCAAAGCTATAGCTACTTTAAGCTAATCATAAAATGACATGTTATACAGACTTACTCTTCATACTAGCATATTAAACAGATTTTAGAAAAAATAAAGAATGCATCAAATGCGAGCTACGTACACATGAAGTATACACATATACATATATACACATAAGTATAACCCTAGACATAAATTCAGCATTTAATCAGACAAAAATGTAAATTAGTAAAANAAAAAATACATAAAACTGAACCAAAATATAATAAGTAGTTTCCCTAATATAATCTTAAATAGTTATACCTAAAAATTTAATTTTGATTAAAAACATAATAATAAACAGGCCAAAAATGAATTTTAACTTACATAGAACAAGAGTAACTCCCTACAACTCGCTGGACATCAAAGAGTAAATTAAAAAAATAATCATTGGCTTTTAAACAGCCCTTCTCAGCTGGGTGAAGTTGTCAAGGGTAAAGAACACATGATTTAATTCTTGACGCGGTCATCAATGTCCACTCATGAAGCAATATTATACAGACACATGTGCTCTGCAATGTGTGTCTGGAGATGCGTGGTGGGGGGACAGTCAGGAGAATTTATTATTTGCTTCCACTAGCTCACACGCTTGCGCATTGTCCAAACCCAGGGGAGAATGCGCTCTTGCGAGATATTATGAAACTGTAGACACATTGTTCAAACATTTTTGTGTAGAGGGATTTTTTTTGTAAGTTGACATGACCTGGACGGCAGGAAGCAATAATGAAATGGGTTAAGCCCATGGAATGTTTGTTGGCGGGGATTGGTCACTACATTGTACAGTTGTCATGGTACAAAGCAATCAGTTGTTTTGTCAGGACAAGAACTTTTATAAGGAGAAACCACTTAAATGAAAATGAACTTAGATTAAAATGCATGGATCAAGTTTGTAAACTAAAAAATAAAATGAAATAACTAGTATCCTGATCATTTCTTTTGTTGAAATTGTTAACATATTATTTGTAACTTTTAATTTAGTGGTTAGGACAAAGCGTTATAAAAGTTAAATACAATTGTGTAATTAAGGTGAGTTGACTACACAATCCCATGATAAATTCACATATTTATTAGTGTATTTTGGTGACCTGGCGGTCTAGGGGTAAGGTGTCAGACTTCTGTGCTGGCGGCCAGGGTTCAATCCTCAGTCCTGGCACAGATTTATCTGATTACCAAACCCTTCCTTCACCTCTGACAAGACATCTTGTGAATGTGGGGAAGGCCAGGCCTCCACCGTGGTTCGGATTCCACGTTTAACTGTAGTTCCTCCATTTCATCTCACAATCACCCTACCATTACACATTAGCGTAAGTGCGTATAACCCGAACGGGTAGTAAGATGCGGTGCTAATAATAATAATAATAATAATAATAATAATAGGAAAAAGGTACAGGAAAGGTGGATAGAAACATATAAAAGGGGGACAAACACAATATGGCCTTTACAATTACCTCATAAAGCGAAAAGAGGTTTTCCTTATAGAGTTATAATAATAATAATAATAATAATAATAATTAGTGTATTTTACATTTTTAAAAATGACAAGATTTTCAATTAAATTCCAAGTGATTATAAGTCAGCCAATTTTTGTGATCAGGAATTAAATAGCCAATAGCACATAAGAATTATTGTACATGCTGAAAACAATAGTTTGTAAACTACTGGGCTACATATCATAAGAAAAAATGTTACACTAATAAAATATAGGTTGCATGTTGAAGTCAACTAAAATAGGGAAAACTATTAACTATCAGCACAAGTTTGGCCAGCTAGGTGTGAGATAGCTCGATTCTGAAGTTATGTGAAGTGATGTTCTGAATAAGTTACTAGCTCATGCCTACTTTGTATATTCATAATACCATGGGTGAGAGTAGTAGTTAAGGAAGAACCAGTGCAGGACAGAATATCTAAGAAGATGTTTGATATGGAGATGGTGGGTCCGAGGCGAAGAGGAAGACCAAGCGATAGATGGCTGAAGGGAGTATAGATAAGTGTATAGGGGAGAGGATTGGCCTGGGTCATGGTGGAGGAAAAGTGGTGGTGAGATAAAGGGAGATGTTGGGGAGGCTTTGTTACAAACAGACTCAGCCAGTCGCTGGAATCTGTTCATGATTATGATTGACTTAATTAGCGTCATCTTTGTCTGATACTATAGAAATCTAACTTAATTTGTCCACCCTGTTTATAGACCTGACTGTATGTAGGTGTATATAGGCTCTATTAATCATAGCTGGGTACATAAAATAAATACACAGGTTATCCATCTTTTCATTGGACAGGTGTCGTTCATAATTATATATTCTCGCTTAATATTGATGTTTATGCTAATAAATTTGTATAGCATATAAGATAATTGTTCTCTTCTATATGTTTCTATCCAACTTTCCTGTACCTTATTCCAAATATAAAATATAAGATAGTCATTCATATTTAAAAACCAAATAACCCCACCTAAACCTTATCTAGTTACTTTAAGGTGGCCAGATAAACACACTCAAAAGTGTTGATAAATCAGTCTCTAACTAAATATTTGTTCCATGTGCTCAAAGAAACATGTATCTCATAAATAGAAAATATATCAAGTGTCTTCCTTACTGAATATACAAGTTAAACCATTGTAGCTATAAATAGAGAGACAATTTAAAAACTATACTCACAAGCCCAATTCTTTTGCCACTCCAGTCAACAACATGAGTTATGCGGCCGTCCCCCAATGGTCGACCAGTCTCTTGATCAATCACATTGGACATTAACCAAGGAAACTTGGTCTGAGAGACCCACTCACTCAACACCTCCAGGCCAAAATCTGTGGACAATAATTGTATGATGGCAGTGTAACAATATATTTTATTCACCTTCTAAAATATCAACAAACCCTTAATATAAGATATTTTTTTTAAGATTTATATTCATTTTAAAGTTAAACTAAAGCCCTCAAAGGATAGGCTTGTAGGCTGAGAATCTTATTTTTCTAGACTTTTATTTGATATGTGACATTTGTTATGTTGACCTTCCACAGCCTTAAATGTGCCGTAGTCTGGATACCTCGTGATTTGGTTGTCAGCATTTGGGGTAGTAATTTAGTTGAGAAGCAAGGCAAAATCAAGCATTTAATTGTATGAATAGATTTACTGTTTCAGTAAGTAATGTAAAGTTTATTGAGGGATCAAGTACTTTGTTCACATCCAACTCATGTCACATTTGTCCAAAAATATTATAATTCACACAGATGTAGTGGTGGGTCCTTACTTCAATATCACAAAAGTGATATTTTATATTGCAAAGGGTCATTATCTTACACATTTTAGTGCCCAGTCTTAAGCTGTGATATCACAATACAAATACGTTCAGATCAAGCACATTCTAATGCTCTTTCAGTCACTACTAGCTTCATGTAAACATGTGTTCTGGGTCCATTTGGACAGCTTCAGTCAAGCTGAGTGAAGTCGCACCGTGCTCAACTTTTGCGAGTCAGCTCAGATACAAGTAGTATTCAGAAATTACAGCGAAACACAGCCCCAGTAAAAGGAGCTCATGCTAGAAAGAGGACCAAGTGAGAAAATTAGTAGGTACCCCTAATTCTTTGCACTCAAGAATACATTTATGGGTACAAATTTTCTTCTTCCCTTATTGTGTAGGATTTTGATGAATTTCTAGCAACTTTAGCAACATATCCGCAAAAGCTCTGACAACTTTCAACACCAGATCAGCCATCCCTATAACAATCTGAGTAACAAGACGGTGAAACCATCTCTCCAAGCATGGCTCGCATGAAGTGTGCTCAATCCTAGCTAGCTTGTAATCTGACACCTCAGATTTACTTTGGTGTGTTGGGTAAGAGACTTTAAGCTACAGCAAATATTTTAAAACATGGTTTAGTTGATTAAGTTGATGCCAAATCATACATTTAAATTTAAAATTTTATTGTTTCAGATAATTCTAAATTTTATCTTTATATGAATATGGCCAGCATCTCAAATATTGGAATAAACAAAGATATTTCTAGACGATTTGATTTGAATGACAACCTAAACATGGCGCTTAACAGACAATATTCTTACACTTCTATCTATAACAAGTCAACACAATTGGTGCATATTAAAACAGTAGTAACACTAGTTGTTTGGCAAATTGATTAGGAGTTGACTTGGGACTTAAAAGGTGCCATAATGACTCGGCTACTTAGTATTATTATTATTATTATTTAGCATCGCGTCTTACTACCCGTTCGGGTTATACGCGGCTACTTAGTACAATGTGTCTTATAATCTATACAATTTTAGCAGCAGTTAATTAAGTAGCATAAAACAGTTTTACTAAAACTATTTTTGGTACAGTTTTTTTTTTATATCGATTAATGCAAAAAGCCCAAAATCTAGGGTTTAAATCTATGCCCAGATGTAATTTTAACAAAACAATGGACGTTTGATGTTTTATTTTTTTACCAAAATCATGATTCCCAAATACAGCACAATGTGTTCCACACTCATTCAGCACCGAGACCATTTGCTCTCCTTTTGTAAAGGTACTCACTAGAACAGAAAAGATTGTGATTAAAATATTTGTTTGGTTTGACAGAAAATATTTTCTTTTTGTGGATTTCTAAGAATAATAATAGTAATTATTCTATATAATTACTTAAAACTCATGGGAATAAATAAGCTGATATTAGGTGTGTTACAAATGTGCTTGACTCTGACTCTACATGCTGGGTGAATTAGTGACCCATAATATGGCTATCCATCTTCTCTCAAGCCGAATGCTAAAATATGTATTTGAAATTTAACTTCAATGTTTGGTTTTGTATTTATATGATCTAATAAAAGGGAAAAAAACATACTTGAAAGAGCCAAATTCTGGCTTCAGAAGCTTTATTTGACGAGAAGATTCGTTTGTATCTTTTTAAAATAATATTTAGCACCACGTCTTACTACCCGTTCGGGTTATACGCTTTAAGTACTAATTACTCTAATGGATTATGAATTGGGAAGGTTGAATTAAAGGAAGTGAACCCGCATTTGCGTGGAGGGAGAGTGGAAAGCCATTTAGGAAAAACCACCCCCAGTTCACCCGACCGAGATTCGAACCTCGATCTCCCTGTCCTCAGCAGTCGAGCTCAACACGACTAGCGCGTTAGCCAACTACACCACCGAGGCGGGTATCATTTTAAAGAAAGCCAATGCCAGTTTTTTTTAACTATTACTATTTATCACTGCATCTTACTACCTGTTAAAGTTACACGCATATGTACTAATTATGTTATAAGTTAGGAATGAGGAAGGTTGAATTTAGAGGAAGTGTACCCACATTTGTGTGTAGAGAGAGTAGAAAACCATTTAGGTAAAAACACCCTCAGGACGCCCAACTGGGATATGAATCCTGATCTTCCTGTCATTGCCAGTCTAGTCTATTGAGAGAGTGATACATTAGACCATGCGGTCACTGAAGCAGGTAATCTGCTGCCTTTTGCCAGCAAACTCACCAATAATGTAAAAAATATGTGCTAGTCTTATTCAATAATCAACCCTGTTAAAAGAAAACTTTGGTAAAACACACAAATAGCTTTTGATAAGAAGATTCAACGTGTTAATTGGGAACAATTTTTTTCACCATCTAGTCAATATTTCGACTATTTTCAAAACTATTGTGTAAAATAACTTTAAGGTATCAGATCCTATTATAATTTGAGCATATTTATAAAGCACTAAAATTGATGGTTTTGGGTTCAACAGTGAAAACAAGAATGTATTTTATATATTTTATACGCCCCCCCACACCCGGTTCCCCCAGTTTTTACAACATTAATTAAGCAAAACATTATAATATTGAAAAAGCATATTTAAGGGAAACTTACGCATACTGGGTGAGAAAATGTCTCCACTAAACAGTACAAGAGGGTTGAGGTGTGAAAATGTTTTAATGGCAGCACAAAATCTAGCAGCACCTCCCACTGGCTCAACAACGCGTGGCTCCACATTGTACACATCATTATAGTGAAGGATGGTGACTGTGGAGACACCCATTGCACTACCAGACAAAGTGTTCAGGGTCCGTCTTCCAGCCTGACGAACTTCCAGGGACGCCTGGTGGACAGGTTTAGTTTAGCGGCTACATAAACTTAAACAACTTACAAAAGCTAATAAGACCACATTTAACACAAACTAGAAATGTACGGCTATTTAATAACCAACATTAAAAAAAAAAATCATTCCATACTATTGTAAAATATACATCTTGATTTCTACATAATAAGATTAATTTATAGTGGTGCTTTAGGGTATACTGTGTAACTGCACTGACATAACTAACAATAGTTTTGTAGTTAGTTTGTCCCATCTACAGAAACAAGGCCATCAACAGCAGCATTTTACAAGTGACAAGTCCCATTTGACCTAATCTGGAGAGAATGTTACTTCAGTCCCTCAAAGTACTAAGAAGGTAAGAATAACCAAGCTAACCATATCACTCTAGCTAAAGGTTAGCTAACAAAACACAAACAACATAAAGAAAAGAGAAACATTACATTAGGGGGAATCTTTGGGGTCAAAGATATTCACTTGTATACATGGGAGAGGGGAGATTCGAGAACAATGATTGATTTTGTGGTGAATGATGAGAGACATAGAAGTTCAGTAAAGAATACTAGGGTTGTGCGTGTGGCTGAATGTAAATCAGATCACTTCCTAATGATCTCAGTGGTTGAATGAGGTAGAAATTTTGTAAGGAAACATCTCAAGAGTTATATGATACTTAGCAAGTAAGAGTAAAAGTGGAAAAATTACAGCATATAAATGTGAGAGCGCAATATTACTTTACAAGAGTATTAACTGAATCTCAAAATAAATGCTATACAAACAATAGAGAAAGAGAACAAAATAAAAGAGGCAGTAGTTGAGTGCGCAAAAGATGTATGTGGATTTGCAGTGGTAAAAACTGTGGTGGGAGTAACAGGTGAGTTAAGTTGTGAGAAAAAAAAAGAATCATACAAACAAATGATTGCTAAAAGATTGAAACCGAATGTAAGAGGTTGTGGGACATATACAAAGAGAAAAGCTGAGTGCAAATAAAGTGTAAAAGAAAGTAAAGAATAAATTAGATTAAAATAGGAGAAAGAATACAGAATGCTTTTGAAGGAAATAAGCTGTTCTGGAAGTGAATAAAGAGAACAAAACAAGGAGTGCCAGGAAAGGCCTATGGCATTTAGAATGTATGTGGTGAGATTATCTGGGATGAAAACCGTATAAGAGAGCAATGGAGGGAGTATTTTGAGCAATTGTATGTCAAAAATGTTGTGAAAGTATCAGAAAAAAGGGAAAATGTTTTGATGTGTGAAAGAACCAAAGGGGCTTAGGTGTTAAAAGCTATAAAAGTGTTAAAGAATGGCAAAGCTGTGGGTGTATATGGGATCACCAGTGAAATGCTTAAAGTGTGGGGGAATGTTACTACTTGCCAGATTGTGTAAGTTGTTCAATATATCTCCTGAGTTTCAAATGTTCCTAATGACTGGAAGAATGCTGTCATTGTTCCTTTTGTCAAAGGCAAAGGTAGTTAAGATTTAATGTAAGAATTATAAGGCAATTAGTTTGTTGAGTATTCCAGACAAAGTTTTTGGGAGAGTCTTTATTGAAAGGGTGCATGAAAAAACTGTGAAAAAAATTTGGGGTGAGCAATGGGGTTTCATGGAAGGTAGAGATTGCATGTATCAGATATTTACATTGCAACAAGTGATTGAGAAATGTATGGCATTAAGGAAGAAGGTTTTCTGTGAATTTGTTGATTTGGAGAGAGTGTAAGATCGGGTGAGTAGGAGTATTGAATAGTATATGAGTTATAGAATGTTATGAGAAAGTATGATGAGGATGTATGGTTAGTAAATGCAATTATGGCGGTGTACGATGGAAGTAAAATGTGTGTTAGGGTGGATGGATCTTTGTGTAAATGGTTTGATATGAAACAGATTGTTAGACAAGGTGGTGTTAAGTCTCCATGGCTGTTTGATGTAAGCATATATATCTGTATGAGGGATATTTGTGAGGACGCGGTTGATGTTCAAATGGAGAATGTGAGAGTGCTACTATATGCAGATAATATCATCTTAATGGCTGATAATGAAAGTGAATTGCAAAATGTATTAAATCGTTTGACTGTGGCAACAGGTAGAATGGATCTTTGTATGTGCATGTGCATGTGCACAAAACTAAGGTGATAGTTTTTAATAAGAATCAAGAAATGACTGTCAGCTCAGCAAGTGAATGATTTTGTGTATCTGGGCAGAAAGTTCTGTAAAAATTGAAATATAAATGGTGAAATCGTCAGACGAGTGATTGCATTTCGGAGATTAGCTGAACATGTAGACTATTGCTAAGAATGAAAGTGTATTAGTGTCAAAATTGTGTTATGGATGTAAAGCATGGGTTTGTCAGGAGAAACACAAGAACAAGAAGAATGTGGTTGGAATGGAATATGTATAGAGAAAAACTCATATGGGCAGAGTCAGTGATGAATGGGTGGTGAAGGAGTGTGATTTTAAAGGGAATCAAATAGGTCAATGTGAAAGAAGGGTCTTAAGTTGGTTTGGATATGTTGAAAGGATGAGTGTGGATTGAGTGACAAATCAAATTTACTACGGTAGAGTGTGTAGGAATAGGCCATGTAAGATGTGGATTAAATGTTGTAGATTAATTGTGAAAAAGAGAAACATTAGGAGTTTTACAAATGAAAGAGGATCTATGACTCATGTATGGATAATGTTGAAGTGAAAGGGGTATGTAAGGATAGGGAAGTGTGGAGAAAGTTAGTGAGGATGGATTAAGTATGCAGTTGTTGTTTTGTGAGTTATATGCACAGTTTCTTGTCTATCATATAGGAGAATGGTGTGATTAGGTATGTATGTATGTATTCATGATATATATTCCTATATTCCCTACTCTACCGTCACTATGTCCTTAACCATATTTACTAACCTCTCCTACTATTCTCACATATCACCACCACTTAACATAACTAACTCTCTTTGACTAGGAGCCTACTTTACATGTCACTACCACAACAGAGTTGGTTTCAAATAAGTAATATATATAAAATCCAAATAGTTTATATATATATAGGAAATACCTAACAACCAATCCCCAGACTATTAATTTACCACTTAATGTGAACAAGATCAGAAATGAAGGAAAAAAGTCCTACCCATGTGAGAAAGTTAAAACCTTATATGCTTTTATTTTATATGTCATATTTGTAGTGTTTTTTTACTGATCATTCTGCAACCTTTATTACTCTGTATTTATTAAACAGCCAATTCATTACTAAAAAAAAAGATGATTTGGTGTGGAAAGGATCAGCTGCCAAGGAATGCTGCATTAGTAATATTGCAGAAAGTATTGCACCAAAATAAGGAAAATAGTAGGAATGGATATGAGGAAAAGTTATGTTATCTTTCACTGTCTACACTTTAAACATTAACTGTTGACCTATAGCTGTGAGTGTTGCTGGTGGCAGCTGCATTTTTATTTTTGTAATTAGCCCTTTTAAAATTATATATGATAATTTTACAGTAGCTAAATATTAAAAATACATTTTTGTTAGTCATTTTCCTTGAAACGCACATGTGTGTCATCACTCATCAGCATCCTGACCACAGTGGAAACTGTGTCCGTATGGCACATGTGAATCCTGGATATTTTATTTGTGTTTTGAAACAGATCTATAAAAAAATAAAATCTATATCCAATTATAACAGTTTTAAAACATTGTCCTAAACAAGCTCTAGGTAAATCAGTGCAGATATAACAATTGTAATGGTATCTTTTTTTGAACAGATTCAGCACCTTTTTCTAATTGCTCATGAAACCGCAATCTTCCAATAGCAATGTACACCTTGTATTTATCAAGACACTTTTAATTAAAACTTCCACTCATGTGCGTCATTGGCATATCCTGAAGTGTGCTGATGATGCACATGTGCATTGCGAGCAGTAAACGTGTTAAATGTAGTGATTTTTACCTTCTAGATTTGTATGAAACAAGTGCATATATGGACACACAACAACAAATGTTGTTTGTATTAAAGATTTTCACCGTAAAGCAAGAATGTATATAAGGAACAGTGACACTTGTGTAGTAATCTCACCTATGTTGTCAGTGTATCTGCAATAATGTCTAGCTGTTTGTAAGAAAGTGTCAACTGTTTCCTGCGAATGGATGATAAATTATAAAATTGCTACAGTTATAGAACATTCACCGAGCTCACAGACAAGGTATACACTAGACACTCAGCCTTACAGGAGTTTCAATGCGCTCCTTGAACCAGGTTGAGTCCTTGGGTAGTTGGGAGAGCTATGCCGTTTTCAGTAATAACTGCATTTTCAAGTAAAACAACTCACTTTCAAATTGTTCATTGTAAAGAGGTGGCAGTTCGAACACAATATTTCACGTACCAGCAATCCACCCTCTATCAGCTAATTTACCCCCTTAGCTCTTTTAGATGAACAAATTTTGTCAGACAAGTAACTAGTCAAGAGAATTTTAAGATTGTTTGCAAAAATTCACTTGAACAAAAAAGGATCATTTTATTCTACATTTTCTTTGTAATTTGAAGTCTGGGTAAGCTCTTTGAGAAGTTGGTTTATAGGAAGATTGGTGGGGCCACTACCTGGACCTAGCTTTGTGAAAGATAGTTTATTAACACTAGAAGGCAAATTTTGCCTTTTATCTAGTAAAACCATCTTTAAAGTAAATTATTTAAAAAAATGCTTGATTGATAGCGATGTCACTTGGGACTACGCGTAGCGATACCTGTGTCGAAGGACTCAAGCTCTCCCAATGAGTGCAGCCATTTTAACCTGTAGGCTGTGGGTCCGGTGTATATATTGTCTGTGCCCTAGGTATATAAATACAGCAAAATAAATCTAGTATCTAGGACCAATATAGCCCAAGCGCCGGCAGTTCAATAGCAGTGCCCTGGCTTTGCAGGTCAATTAGACATAATGTAATTCACCAAATCTCGAATTTTAGTTTCTTTTAGCACCGAGTCTTACTACATGTTTGAGGACGCTAATGTGTCAGGGATGAGGAAAGTTGAATTTAAAAGAAGTTTACCTGCATTTTCATGGAGAGAGTGAAAAATATTTAGAAAAAAAAACATTCTCAATATACCTGACCAGGATTTGAACCCTGATCTCCCTGACATTGATGGTCCAGTCTATGATAATTTGTGTTTCACAATACATGTATGAGAGAGGAAAATAGACTTGCTACTAAATGGTGACAGTTCATTTGTGCATCATGCAAAGTGGACTATGTATACGCGTGAGGCAGGCAAAGCATTAGTAGTTACTTTAAAATTACAGTATAATAGAATTTCCACAGAACATTTCTAATTTATTGTATCAATCAAATCTTTTGCATTTTCATTGATGTCATCACTTTTAAATTATATAAATATTATTTTCAAATATGTATGGGTGTCATATGAAATCTCCACCCATATATTCTAATTAATGCAGGGCCTCAATAAAAGATTGGGGCTTAGACATTCTTAAGCCATTGTAATATATGGTTTCTAGGTTGAATGAAGTAATGAATCAAAACTATTTAACTCGACCACCTTTTTGACTCATCTTTTATTTAATGATCAAAAGAGATTCACCAGACAATGAATTTTTAATATTGATTCTACCAAACTGTGTACAGGCTAGCCTTAACAATTTGATTAGACTAAAATTCTTATTGACTTTATAATGTGTAGTGTATGCAGTCATTAAATTAATTTTTTTAGTTTAAAAAATGGTCTTATGTTATAGTAAAATGTGTAAATTTTTAAAATATCCTATTAGTTTCACAGTATTTTTTAGATTTATTTCACAGATTTACAAAGGTTACAAAAAAATGATCATTTCAAAACGCACTAGGCCAGATAGTACAATCAAAATTGAGAGATCTAAAAAAAATTACAATAAGTAGTTAAGGTTGATGTTTTAAATCTAGTAGTGTAAATAACAAAGTTCCAGCTAAACAAATGCTGCTTAAAGCCATAAAATCACAACAAACATGAAGCATGAAAACACGCATGAATCTACAAGCATAAATGTTAGTAGGGCAATCGTGTTAACCTGTTTAAGCCATCCCACCACACTACGTACACCCGAAGACACTTCTCCGGGCACGTCGATTGTTGAACTCTCAACCAAGTCTGTCCATTTTGACCTAAGAGCAGCTTGTGCCGCAAAACTTGCCATAATGTCAAATCAAACTGTCCAAATATTAACATAACAACAAAAAAGGTTAATAATATATTATCATTAATTAAAGCTACTTTAATAGTTAGAAGAGTAATATAAATTGTTATAAAATTTAGTAGTAGTGGCACTGCTCTCAAACCTTTTGGTGGCCATCAAGTCATGGGAGAGAAAGTTGGCCCCCTGACCCCTAATGTCTAGGACCTCATTAAAATTTGGGTGGTCTTCAGCTATTTCCTTATGCAAGTCACTAAATAATTTGCTGAGCTTAGTTTCAAATGTTTATGTAGCTAATTAATATATACGAAAAAGAAAGATTTATCAAAAGTATAAAAGATAAATGGTCCTAAAGTAGCCTTCACTTGTACATTTTACATATTGGGGATTTAAAACCTATACCTTAGCATACAACTTATAAATTATAATCTTACACTAACTTTTGGACTTTTTTTTTTTACCAGTGGGTGCCCTAAGACTATATCCATTTATTTATCTTTGCCATATCTTGTGGGCTTTGACAGTTGCAGGCAAAATGTTTGCTAGATAGTTTACAATCACTGACGAGTACTAAGAATGTAGTGTATGAAAATATTTGCTAAGTAAGTCGCGATAGGTCCTTTTTCCACCATGTCTTAGTTCGGATTATAAGCCTACATTAATTTTGCTAATGAAGTAGGAATGAGGAATGTAGAGCTTTAGAGGAAATGTACCTACAGTTGCCTGGAGGGAATACCATTTAGGAAATATAGTTATGTACACCTGATCAGGATTTAGACCCCAATCTCCCTGTCATCGGCAGTCCAGTGCAACACAAGAGTGATGCATTAGACCATGAAACCATTGATGTGGGAGCTAAGTAGTAGATGGAATACATGTTGAAAGCCTTAATTTGAGAACAAATGTATTTAAATAATCACTCAATTAATCATGCATTTGTTGTTAGTTAGCAGTTAGTTTAAATATCATCTTGTAAATAGATTTCACATCAATATTAGCTCAACAAATAAGATTAAAATACAATTTTTTCTCCTGTAGGTTACTCATGGCTCATTTTGGACTGTTCAATTCACACACTGATTGAAGGTCAAAAAATAAGGTAGATTTGAAGAAACTTCCTCAGAATTTGAAAAGAGAAAAAACAAGCGGCCAGGGTATATCTCCAACCTTTTAATCTGTGTATGACTTATAATGCTTTTAAAAAGTCTTTGACAGACATTTGCTATACCCCTATAAGCTGTAACATAAATTATGGTAACTAAAAAATAAAACAACTGTTTTGGATGGGAGGTGTTTAAATCACAACAGCATACATACTAAGCAAAGCGCATTCAATTTGCTAATAATCCTATCTCACTTTATTCTCTTTTTTTTTCATTTAACATTTTATTGAGCCTAACGTCTGGATACCAATTAACTTGATGTTCACTTAACTTTCACATAACATTCCCTTTCTGTTAAGAAACTAGTATGTGATCAGGATTCACGTAATGTAGTGTAACAACTCAAGCAAAACACAAACAATGGATTTGGACAATTAGAAAAAAAATAAATGCTCACTAAAATGAAACCCAAGCATTTGGGGCTGATTAGGGTACAAGTACTTGTAATAGAAACTTTAATGAGTATACAAAATAAAGTACTGTAGCAAGAGGCTACATTTTAAAGTTTGTGGGACATAGACAAACTATACCAAAGAAGTTGTCTGCATTTCATAAACAAAAACATGAAGTACTAAATAGCCCTGATGTTGTAGCTCACAAAATTATTGGCTGGCTAGAGCATGTGGTACCCTTCACTTAACGGTCACATAACGTAACAATGAATGTAAAATGTATTTAAGTTAGTTGCATCGTGATAGCTTTCATTTAATAACATGAGGAGAACTTTTAAGTTACATGAACATTAAGTTGATTGTGATCAAAGTATAAAGCATGTCACAGAACAGTAATAGGATTATGAATATGACTATAATAATAATGGTTAATTTAAAAGGAAAATATAACTAGCAAATAAAAATTAAGATAAAGAATACAACATTTTTTTTACAAATACTCTAAGGTAAATAAATTATTGGTAATTTTAATCTCAATTTATTAATTTATGTTTAGTAGTATTAATATATATCCGTTTAAGTCAAGATGAAAATTTTATCTCTGAGTGTAGTTCATATTTACTCTAAAATTATTAAGATAGAATTATAGGTATGTTTTTATGATAAAAAATATAATTAACATAGAGTATGGACTTAAAATATTAATATGAGCTGAATTTAAAATCTTTAGGGTTTATAACATCCTAGAAAACTTTTTTTTTAAAGATTGTAACTAAGGAGCATTATATAAGAAATTAGAAAATAAATTTGTAATTTATTGGGTAAAAGAGATATGAAAAAAAAAAATTAAACAATAGTGATTGAAAATAATTGTGGATACTACTGTATAATGTAAATTAAAAATAGACAGGTAAAATATTATAAAACACTTTGAAAAATAAGCATAAACACAAAATTAGAGCATTTGATGTCTTAACAATTAGGTAAAAATGAAGGTTTATTTTAAGTAGATATTAATTTATAGATTAATAGTCATATTAGTGATAGTAAAACATTGCAAATTTGATCATATATATATTGAATCATGAAAGATGAAACAAACAAGAATTGTCAAAGAGAAAAATGTTTCATGTCAAAGACAATTAAAATATTTGATGAGACAAGTAAAAAATTTAGTACCTATAAAGTACAATCTGACTAGGCCTAGTTTGAAGATCACACTTAGAATAAGTTTCCCTTGATATAAAATAATTCAAAATCGTAGTCAATAAAAATGCAGCACAGCAGGAGGTACAAATTGATTGGTTTTAATAGTTTTAACACTAAACAAAAAGTATTTAGAATTTCAAAAAAAATTGTTATTTGAGATTATAATTTAATTTTGAGGTCTTATCTGAGATGGTGTCAGTCCCTTGCAACTATGGTGTTTATAAAGACCTCTCAGTGGACTTTCGACATGTCTTTGTAAAAAAAAAACTATTAGTCCAATCAGGAAGAGGTTTTGTTTTTAATTGATGAGTGTTCTGTACTATTGCATGTCGAAATTCTACTAGGTGGTCCCATTGCTATAATTGAGGCAAATGGCAGTTGATGGCGTCCAAGCCATATAAATAAATGGAGCTCTTTGAAAATTGTTATTTTCGAAATTTCCGATAATGGTAGTCAAACTGGTTACTCATATAATACCGATTACAAAATAATAAAAACCAAAATACAATTATTGTTAGAAATATATTGTTAATAAATTTGGCATCCAGGGCATGTACCTCAACCTAAATACGCCACTGTATGGCCCTTAAAAATTACACCTTGACTACAAAAGAGCAAGGTACTGAAATTATCTCAGATAAGATTTTGAAATTAAATTATAGTCCTAAATAAACAATTTTCTTGGAATTCTAAATACTTTTTGTTTAGAATTAACTATTAAAACCAATTAATTTGTTTGCCCTGCATGTTAAATTACTACAAGTTTGACTATCAAATAAAACTTATTCTAAGTGTGATTTTAAAATTAGGCCTTCTCTTACTGTACTTCATACTAATCTTAGAAATTTTTAATTGTTTTAACAATAAAACATTCTTTTTTGAGTATTTTTTATTGTTTAATATATTTTATATGATTCGATAAAAATAGACTCATTTGTATTACCAAAACTTGTTTATTTAAACCTTTTTCAACTTACTTTCCAGTTTAAATTATTTTCACAATAGGTGTCAATCAATATTGTTTGATTTTGCTTTATTTTTATCATTTTTTTTCACCCAATAAATTACCAATTTCTTTCCAAATCTTGTCTTATCTTTTTCAAATGCATGTTTCTCTGACCTCAAGCTTTAAAATATAGCATTTAAGTTATGTTTGTGTTTAAAACCCTAATTTGTGTAAATAAGCACTATACAAAATTAATCACAAGTCCTGTCTACGTTAAAATAGGTACTTTCGCAGACTAATATTTAGCTCTTGACTGGACAACACTTGATAGAAGTGATTTAAAATCAGAAAAATTTATTTTCATAAATGTATTCATTACTATTAAGCGCTGCCTACTCGTCTTGTACGTCCTACAATCTCACAGCTCTCGGTTTTGGATCCTAGTGATTTTATTCTTGATCTATGTAAATAATATTGCTATGGTAAAATTTAAAGGTCATATTCAATTATATGTTGATGACACTTGAGTTGTGTGTATTGAACAAACACTTCAAAATATGAAGAAAAACGTGTAATCTGAGATCCTGCCCCTGAATAATTAGCTGTAAATGAATAAACCATCATTTAACTAGAATAAAAGCAATTTATTATCTTCAATAAACCTGAAAGTAGCTAAAATACCACTTCTTATATAAATTCATTTCTCAGATACTGACTTAAGACAAGTAAAAATGGTGATATATCTAGGCTTTATAAAAAAAACTCCAATCTCAGCTGGAAGCCACATACAAATTTTATAATAATCAAACTAACACCAATAATACTAAAAAAAAATCTTAAGTCTCGTATACATTAGGCGAGCCGAGCCTGTAATGTAACAAATTCGTCTAATTGGGACAGGCACTGCGAGCATGCTACAAACCATTTGTCCGGATGTCGGATGTCGGTTTTTCCAATGAACACGAAGAGATTCGTCAGTCTAGTTTGGATGTGTTTGTTGTGTGCTCGCAAGCAAGGAGAACTGGTATGAGGACTCTGTATTTCAGTTGATAGATTCTTATAAAAACTATAGTGGTTAATGGGACCCCAAGGAGGTATGGATAAAAACTATTTTAAAAAGAATCTGAAGGAAGATGCCTGGAAGCAGGAAAAGCAAAATATGTTTGTAAACAAAAAATTATTAGATTTTTCAGTCTTATTTTATTCTGCAAATTCTCAAAGTTTGTGGGAGACCCTGGTGAAATTTTTGTACTGTTCACTAATGTGCTGTAACTTTAAATCTTGCAATAGTTCCAAACCGGCCCATTTTTAAAAACTATATGCTCCCATCGCCGAGGCTCTCGTTGTTTTTAAATAGTTTGGCCATAATTAGCATAGCACCCCTGCATATAATTAAGGCTAAGGCTTCTTCATTATCAGACATTTAGTAAAGTTAAGATAGCGAATTAAATTTAAATATAGAGCACCCTCGTAAATACTGAATTGATCTGAGATCACTATTAATCGCTTGTTCATAGCGTGCTTGTTTTACCAATGGTTCAGAGGATGCTTGCGGCGTGCTCATTCCACGTCCAAACTCATGGGCATTACATTACATGTTACATTACAGGCTCAGCACAGCTCACCTAACGTATGCGCACCTTTACAAATTTCCCCCAAATATCCTGAGACCGTTTCTCTAGTCCACTTTCTAATGAGTTTTCTAAATGTTATTTGGGGCTGTCCTTGCCAAACCATCTTAAGCCCCTCATAGTTCAACAGAATAGGGATCTCAAGACTTACGTAGACTTCCCTATCTCAAACATACAAAGGATGTATTAAGTATAACAAGGGTAACCATTACTTACTTAATCTGTGGCATTAGGAACTCAAAAGTTTATTGCTGCACTTACAAAAGTATGCCACCTATCCTTATCTTGAGCTACTTCTATCCAGTCTACCTCATTACACTCTATCTCTTTCAGGTCCTTTCTAATATTATCCTCCCATTTGCGTCTAGGTCCTGCCAAGTCTCTTCCCATTGGGTTTGCCAGTAAATACCCTGAACACGGTTCTTGATTCTCCCACTCGCTTTGCATGTCCTGCCCACCGTAATCTACAAGACTTGATTATCCTAACAATGTCGTGTGATGAGGGTGATCATACATACTGTTTTTGGGGGTACTCTCCTGTTGTCCTACAAAACAGGAGGTAATACACCCATAGGTACTGGTTTTTATCCAAGTAATTCTAACAGTACTTCTTTTTGAAGTTGGAGAACATAATATTTCTAATAGACGAACACAAGCACAAGGAACTTTACACTGGCATTTTATTTTTTGAGAAGTTTTATTTACAAGTTATATTTTCCAGAAGCTATATACATGTGCAATGGCAATTTAAGTTTCATATAAATTCCCATGAAAAGAGGTATATAAGTACATTGAATTTAGTAGGGAGTCCATTATGATAGATATTTTTCCCTACTAGAATATTATAATATAGTAGGATTTTGGTTATAAAAATGAACTTTAAAAACAGACTTTCTATCAAAATCAGTGTTAGGTAAGTACTAATGTTCTTTAAGGTATTATTTGACTTGATGTAACCCTGTGTTACCTTGAATTAGTAATGAAAAAGAAATTTTATTAAATAGTTTTGTATTCCAACAATTTTTTTCTCTTGCCATCTATTATTTTTCCTCTATCAAATCAGACACATAGTCATTTAACTAGAGGGTTAATGCAATGAACTATGGACTAAGTTCAATTCATGGTAAAGGAACACGTTATTTGAAGAAAATCTCAAATCATTTTTAAAACTATGGGATAGAGCTAAAAATATGGATCAAAGTTTCTTTGGAATTTCTAATCTCATTTCCTCCCCTTTTTTCACCTCTCAGCTTTTTGTACCAAAGTACAATATTAGATATATATACTTAAGATTATAGATATATAAAAAACTAAGCTTTGTTCACATGTTTAAAGGTATGTCTAGCATCTTTGTAAGGTACCTATAGGCCTCTATAGATTTGGCATACACTACAGGTATGTAAAATTTACTTTAGCTTAGGCTAGCTATTTGTGTTATCTTTTTCCCATTAAGTTTATTTTATACTTGGCCATTCATTATTATTGCTCAAACACAAATATTCTTTAAAAAATTATCCATGCCATCCTTTTATTCTTCAACATCAACTATTTATTCAGTGTGCATTGACATCAATTATATTAAACTTCCTGTAAATCAAACAATTCAATCTCCTACAAGGCAATCATCGGTTATTTATCCTGAAAGTGTTAGGCCATTTCCAAAAACAAAACAAAAAATACTAAAACTAAAAGAAAAGTCTTAAGGGAAAAAAAAGGCAAATCTAGAATACTAACCGACACACCAGAAAAGCAGAGGATTGAAGAAGTTACCAAAGAAATAAAAGGGAAAAAGATGGTTAGAGGAAATCTGGCATTGGCAAAACACCCAATTAAGAAGAAAAGAAAAAAAAAAATCTTAGTAGGCTAGTTCAGAAAGTGATGTTTCAATACAAAAAATCTCAAGCGGCCGAATCATTTACGGAAATAAATATTTCTCAAGATATTGAAAAAGATTAAAGTAACATCAATGACTTTTTACTTGTTAAATCCTATATATAAAAAAAAAATCTGTGAAACATTACATTGGTAATGTTGAAGAAATTTTAAATAAAAGTGAATACAAGTTAAACCTTTTAAGGAAAAAGAATGACACTAACAAATTTTATTTCCCTGGCCACACAGATGAGAATGTCTTCGGACTAGAAGATATTATATATGAATTGCCACAGCCCTCTTATGATGGTGGTACTTAAAGGGTTGTTTCCCTTTTGTATTTTCCTATGGATTTTGAAAGTTACAACATCAGTTAAAATGTTCATTTTATGTATTTGTTTTCTATTATCAGGTAGGCTACAAAACTAGGCTTGTATTTTTAATTTTTCAAAACCCCTATTTTAATTTGTTGTTCAAAGTATTTAGGTTTACAAAATATTATTTTAAAATAATAATAAAGGTAGTGACTGCTATACAATATATTTGTTTATTTCTGGTCTCCCCAGATAAACTTTCTCAATTCCATGCCCACATGTACCCTACCATGGGGTGCATGTTGCCAAATTACATAGATATTTTGGATAATTTTTTTGTACACACCGAAAATAAGTAAACAAACTTACCATGTGCATTCCTATTGTAAAAAGATAAGATAGTATCTTATGGAATGAATATTACATTTAAAAAAAGACTAGTGTATAAAGAATCGTGAAATTAACCATAAAATTGTCCACATCCACCCCACCTTCCCCTAATAAGTTTATGTACTACTATACAAACATATAGCACAGAAAATGAGCCTTTTAACATTTGTTTCTACCTTTAACAAAGCTGGAGTGATGGAAGGGGAATCAAGAGGGAAAAGGGTCTTGCCCGAGACCCTAAAAAAAATTGTATTCTGCATACATCTGTAGAATCTAGGAGCAGCAAATTTAGAGTATTTTGTTATGCTTTGACATCAAATAAAAAAATTCAAGTAAACATTTATTGGCTTCTAAATATGGATGAAACACATCTATTTCTGTCAATCTGATCTAATGTAGTGGTAGGGGTCCCTTGAACCTGTGCAGAACTTTGCTCTTTCAAAGCGCATCTTACTTTCGTACAACCAGAATCATTGACACTTTAAATAGCTTTTTTTCACTATTGATGGAAAGTGTTTAAATTTTAATAAAAAGCACATTTATGCACATCCCTCGGCAAAGACCCTCCTGGGTAGCTTAATGGTAGAACATTGCTGTGCTAAGGGAAAGGTTTTAAGTTCGTTCCCTCTACCTGTGTCATTTTTAAAGAACTTTATTTGAAGGCTATTTTGAGCACGGTGTCCTACCTCCCACTTGTATTACATACTTATGTACTAATTACACTAATGGGGTAGGGATGAGGAAGGTTGAATTTATAGGAAGTGTATTTTCACTTCTGGGAAATAGAGGGGAGTATAGTTTAGGCAAAACCACCCTCAGTACACCCAACCATGATTCAAACTTCGATCTACACGTCAGCGACAGTCTAGTATATTACAAGAGTAGCGCCTTAAACCATGGGTCACTGAAATGGGATTGAAAGCTATTAGAATTGATTACATCTGCTCTTTATCAAAGTTAATTAAACAATCACTTTACTAAAAAAAAGAAATAATAGTTCTAGGATTTGCTACAGCTAACAACTTAGAGATACAATTATAACAAATGGAATGCCTTTTTAAATTGATGTAATATCGTTAACATCCAAAAACCAATTAAGTTTAACTTAAAATAAAAATACCCTCGGCTAGGTCTATGCGTATTTTATTTAAATTCTTAACAAAATCCTACCATCCAAACTTAGTAGATTTAAGCTTCCCAACATTTTATTTGTTCGTAAAAACAGTGGGTCTATGGTTTTGACTTTCTATAGGTCTAAATTTTAGACAAACCCTAATTATGGTCATTCGATGAAAACAATTTTATCGAGTGTATGGCCTATAAAAATATTGATTCAATGATTTCAAATCATTACAGTTTGTGAGTTATAAGGGGTCAAACTTATTATTTTGTACTTTTCATATACCAATGTTAAGTACTTATCTATGGACTGAAATTCAGCATAGGCCTAACTAGACATTCTTATGAGGTGCACACAATAGCATATTTTTAATATTAATCTTATCTAAAAAATGGTTTTAGAGAAATACTTATGAAATAAATATGGCCTTTAAACACAATAAAAGAATGAAACAGATTAGGCATGTGTGGGAGTGAAGAATCAATGTGCATTTAGAAGGAAATTATTTTATAAATACAAAAGGACTACTCTCTTCAAATAAAAAGTTCACATTAGAATTTTCTTAATTCATATAAATATATTCAATTTGAGGGTATAAAAATAGGTAGGTCATATGGTTAAGCTAAATCTATTTTAAAACATCATGTAGTGTAACTAAATGATACATTGAAATGTGAAAGTTAAAATATAAATGGTAACAATAATTAGTTGTTATTCCAATGCATTGAAGTTTAAAGAGGCTAGTTAGGTAAACATTATTAAAAACCAACCTAACGTTATGGATCGACTTTGTTAAACTTGGTTTTGATGATCATTGAAAAATATTGCCGTACATGATAGATTACTGACACGATAACGTTTATAAATCACTTCGTTGTCCTGAATACCCTACAAATGTTTGATTAAATTCTCATCTTCTATAGATTATATTTTTAAAATCCGAAGTTAAAAATAGTCGTCTGCTAAGTTAGGACACAGGCCCACGCCATTTGTTTAGCAAGGCCACCTTTATTCAAGAAATGTCAAGACCCGCCAAAATGATAGACGTTTTGTTTGGAATTGGCTGAAAGTTGAAACACAGTGATCACTGATCACTGACTGATGCTCGCCACGCTGTAGTCAAAATCTAGTTTGGTACTTAATAATTCTTGCAAATTTAAAATCAAATATAGTCCAAGTTATTTAGATGTAGGGTAAAGACTAGCTAGAAATGTGCATTTATTATTGAGTAAAGGAAACGAGAATCACATGTGAAAAACCATAACACAAAATATATTCTACAATATAGTAGAAAATATTGTTCCCGTACCTATGTGGTCAGTACGAATTATCAAATATTTTTAATTTAAAAGCATTTAGTTAATATATATTTGAGTCGATAGTCTTTTGAATATAATATTATCTGTTTAAAACAATATCCAAAGATAAAAAAATTTTGTTCAATACTGTGCTAAGCTAAATTTGTTCTTGATGTATATGTGTCGAATATGAAAGTTATTTCTTATTGTGTTAAATTTAAATTTTGTTTAGGATCGCCATGGCCAAGAAAGCTTTCAAAAAGAAGAGGTTACAACTGGCCATGAAGTGAAAAAGAAATTGATGAACTGCTACATTTGGAGTATCACGTGGTATGGAGCAGAAACTTTGACTTTTAGGAAGATGGAAAATAAAAAAATATTTGGAGAAATTTGAAATGTGAGGATGGATAATACTTGAGAAGATCATGTGGACAGACATGGTGACAAATTAAGAAGTACTAAGAAGAAGAGTGAGAAGAAAACCCTTTTGAATGTAATTCTTTGGTACAATGCAAACTAGATCGGACACATCCTAAGGAAGGGTCTTCGCATTACGTCATAGAAGTAAAGGTTGAGAGAAAGAGGAACTTAGAAAGCAGGGGGATTCAAATATTAGATGACTTGAAATAAAAAATAAAATTCTAAGAGCTCGGGGAGGAGACAAGATGACAAGATGTATTGGTGGTCTAAGTTCACTGACAAAAGGAAAGGACCTGTTGTATGACAGACCACATAATAATAATAATAATAAGAAGAATACACACCAATATTGATTTAACTAACTAATTTATATCTAAACACATGATAGTATAAGTAAATAATTCAGAATAACTCGTAGCGTAGGTTTTATTTAACAAAGATAGACACATCAACTAAAAATAACAATAGTAGATAAGTGTTCAAAGGAAAAGCAATACCTAACAGAGTGAAAGTATAATTATTTTTATATGTCCTACCCCCCTCTCCCCCCTCCCAAGGCCTAACTGTTATATTTCTGGAAGTAGGACGGAGTACGTAGTACCCGCAAACATCTCCGGAGATTGTCTTAAGGATTAAATATATCCGGATACCTTACTATTGAATAGAGATGTATTGTGAATTAAACTTTAAGGAGGAAAATAGTCTGGAGATATTGTTCGAGAAGTAGCAGGAACCGGAGATGATGGAGCTCTCAGAGTATAAGGGAATTGAATTTCAGGAATCGGATAATATCAAGAATATTCTCCATTAAGTTTGAATCTTACCCAGTTACTCTGGTTTGTCTATATGTTCCAAATCTCCGTATATATGTACTGAGACCCCCACTGGAGCGATATGTCTTGTTTATCCCGTATTTTCCCATCCAACTGGCAGTCTGCCATGTGTATACTAAGGGTTAGATTCAAGCAGGGTAACCTCATTAACGAAAGGGTTATACCTAGAGTACTTCCCATGTATTCGCATCAATATAGTTTCAGGAGTCATCAAACAAGTTGGGATTAATGAACCGTAGCTATATTTTAGTGAGCTTATAGCACAAAAATCTCATCCATTAGTTCTTCCCACTGCTGTTTTTCTAAGTTTTAGGTCTTCAGTGCGAAATCAATTGTTTTCTACATTATGCCTACATACCTACTTTTCTGCCTGCCCTTTCCTTCGTGGATTGTGAATTTTTTTTACTGTTATTAGCTATTCCTAATGGCCCGTCTACAACCAAACGCACTCATTCGTCAGACTCACAACTACGCAATAACGTAATTTTGTCTGTCTATAACAGCTTATGCAAACACAATCTATGTCGGAACTGTCGGACCCGCTTGTCGGGAGGTGATGAACATTGTACATCTCTTGCGTTTATGTAATTGAGTTAGCTTACATTCAGCCAAAAAAAAAAAAGCCAAATATGGATGAACTACTAAGATCAAATAATATGAAGTGTTTGGTCTATGACAACAGCTCTAGGAAATGTATCGCAATACATACAGGATTTTCAATTAAAATCATTTATATTTAACCATTTATATATTTTTTTGAAATCATTATTTCTTTTTGAAAACATTAATATGAATGTGACTTTTATAATCATCTTTGATGTTTGTTCCTGTTGATTGAAATTACATCTTTCAACTTTTCATTGTAGACAGTCTATTTTTTATTTAATAGAAACGTTTGCGATTTAGTAGTTGCGAGTCCGTCAAGCGGGTATGTTGGTTGTAGACGAGCCATAATTAACTTAGGAAGTTTCTCAATCCTTGGGGCATACAAAGAGCCCCTGTCAGCATGAACGTAGGATGGCACGCCACATATTGAAAAAAAAAACATCTTGGATATGACAGTACTAAAATCAACTTCTGGACAGGAAAACGTAAAAAGATAGCGTGAAAACTCGTCCAACAGAATGAGTAGGTAGAGATTTCTAGATCTATGTCCAGATGCTCAAACGGATGATTATATTTAATTAAGATCCCTTCATGGTTTAGAAATGCTGGCTTTAAGTCAGCACAAACTTTGCAAGTTTTTGTAGGATTCCAGACATTTTCAACGGAATAAAGCAAATTATTCTATTTTACCCAATGATACAAGCAAGTTACTCCTAAAAGACACAGCCACTAATGAAGTTCTTTGAATATTGCATTCTAAGTGTTGATTGCTGAACACACTTACGAAAACGTAACTACTTCATTGTTTTTCCCGGGCTAAAAGACAATCTCGTAATCAAACAAATCCAAATAATTCCGCTCCTAGTGCCAGTGTATGAAATTATTATTATTTACTTTTACTACATGCTGATTGTTGAACAAGAAAGAGACTGATTTTGGATCTGTGATGAGATGTAACTGCCTCCCCATCAAATGTTTCCATTTCTTCACTGCTTCAATAATAGATTAGGCCTCTTTGTTTATGTGTTCCAGTTCCAGTTCCGATCTGTTGCGAGTACGAGTGAAGAATGTGAATAGTCAGCCATGCTGTGATAAAGTCGCCCCTATATCTTACTCTGAGGCATCAGTTGCTACTGTGAAAACAGCTTCTTCATCAACAGCCATGAGAGACTGTTAGACGTCAAAATTGAGAACCTTCAAAAGTTTGTACAACACCGACATTGAAAGTAAATTTACTGCTGGTAAAAAATTTGAATTTTCTTTGAAAATTTTTGAATTAAAAGGGAGGAAATGGGAGAACATAAGTTACCATAGCCCTCCGAAACAAGGCTGTATTCATGGTAACAGGAAGTTGACGTAATGGTCTTAAACATTCAGGATCAGGACCTCCTATTGCCGAGATCTCTCAATTTGAAAGGGAATATATCCATCTCAGACGCTGGGAAACCGTTGAGAAAACATTTTTTTTTATTCTTGAACTAAAATTGTTCGTATTTGAGATGAGTGGTTGAGAAATCAATAATTCGAACTCGATTTATGTTGTATACATTAATTTCTCATACAATTTCCGGCGAGATCAATCAATCCCAGCATAGGATAAACGTTAAATATTATCCAATGTGGACAATATTTCTTTTCTTTTTACTATTTTCTTTGTTCTGTTTTTCCTGGATTAAACTCCTTTTTTGCTGTGATACATAACCAATTTTCTTACTATTGTAAATAAATATATTAGGTCAAAAAGAAATGTTACTTCTGAGAAAAAACTTATTCGTCTGGAATTTATTGAAAATCTTAAAATCGTGATAAACTAAAAAATTTGGATTATTACAACACTTTAGTATTATTACTAAGAAAAATAATAAACATAACAACCTTTTGTAAGAACAGATAATGCAGACGTTCGAGATTGTCCCTACATCACGTCTTCCACTGTGTCAATTAAATAACCTGGACTACGTTTATTCAAACTAAATTGCTTAACAAAGGCTTTATCACTCATGGCAAATTAATTATCCCCCACTGTTAAAAATTCAAAATTTCCTATTTAATTCAAGTTTACGTTCTTGGATTGCAAACAAATGTAATATACGCGCCATCTTAAATGACCAATAGGCCTAATGCAAAATCCTTCAAAATTTGATATTTCGAGTGGGTATACCCATTCGAAAATTATCAATAGAGATCAGTTTGAATGGTTTGTGTCTAAAATGGTCTCAAGTGATTGAGGAATACCAAATGTGAAACTAGAGATGCCCAAAAACACACTCAGGAATACGTATCCAAGTCTTATTTTTTTGTTACCAGTGGCGTGTCTTGAAAGATTTAAAAGAAAAAACTCACTTGCTTTCATTAATAGTAAGACCGTGCTTATTGACAGCATTCATACAATTTCTCGTCATGATCATGTTGAGTTATGCCACAGATCAAGACATCATATAAATGAGTAAAAGTGTATTTTAGTCCTTCGGAGGAGATGATTGGGTTCATTTTTCTTTGAAAACACGTGCCTCCATTGCGTGGACCGAATTGTATTGGTTTGAGCTGATAAAGTTGACAGCATGCTTCAAACATCGTGTACGGTCTGTTTTCTTCAAATATAGAAATCTGGTGACAGGCATTGCGCAAGTTAATTGAGCTTCATACTTAATTGCTAACTACTTTGTTCATTATGTAATTTTTTTTTGCTACGTGTGTGTATATATATATATTCCTTTCTGAGTAACAAAGACCTTGGTCCTCCAAGACAAATAATTCTCTTCAATGACATCTTCTTTTAAAATTAGATAATTTTCTATTTCAATAACTTAAGCGTCATACGCAGAATATCACGTGTAATTTATAAAAATGGGTTTGTAATTAGGAGCGAGATTCAGGAATAAACTTAGTGGTACTACCTTAGCAACAGCTGAACTGAATAGTCTTATAAGATCTTCAGAACCACCAAATTTTATTTTTATAGGTGAATGATGGCCTGATACATCGTGACCGATAGTATTGTCCGAACAGAGATATTGTAGGAAGTTTAAAGTATATGTATGATGGTTGAGCTTCTTGAATGAAAGATATACGTGACAAACTCCCATTACAGAATAACACAATGACGTGGAAGCCATCATAACTGTTAGCCCTCTACTAGAAGCGATAGTGATGTCTAACCTTCTAATTACTCGTTCAGATATAAATCTAATAGAGCGCCCCGTGTCGATTGAAGCAAGCGACGTAGAACTATTCAAGCAAATCAGTATAATAATTTTAGACAAACGAGTTGGAATAGAAGCAACGCATCCTGAAACAATAGTATGATCTCAATGGAAAATAAATTAACTGTTCCTTCAAACATTTACATAATGTCCGGTCTGGGCGCAATTTCTATAGATAACCTCTTGCGTTAGACAAGCGTTATTCTTATGATAGTTGTGATCGCAGAAATAGTATTTCCGTTGTGTGACAGCTACTATTTCCCTGATGAGTCACTATCGGAAGGATCATTTACTTAACAGCGTCAGTGAGAGGATTTTTTTTCACAGGATTCTAAATGCTACGTAATTGTTTCCCCTACTTGCTGCTTCCTATTGTTTTGTATGTGGCGATCAAAAACCCCACTGACGGGTTTTGAAAAAAAAAGCCTTCAAATATATAAATGGCGTCGTTAAACTTTCTACGTACTCATAAATAAATGGTAGCACATGATTAATTATATTTGTAATTTTTCTTGTTTATTTATACCCGTATCACACGACACTAGCTCGTACTTGAAATCCATTGTGCTAACTAGCACGTCATCATCTAGCGTCGTATGAATCAGAAAAAGAATACGGGTTATGCCTTTTAATACTGGCTATCATACTAGTTAAGAAGATAGAACTGACGCTATTTTCGTACTAGTTCTGACACAAGTCTATGTAATTCAATCAATGCGGGCTGAGACTGTGTGTAAAGAAATTGTATAAATGGTGCCAACATGGTAATCGGATGTGATTGAGTTGTAGGCAAAAAATTATTCTAAGCATACTTGTTTATATAATACCAAATTGCCACCATATGACAATATATTTAATTAAAACATGTCATCTAAAAACGATAAACTGTGTTCCGGACGCAATTTTAATCTAAATAATTTTGATAGCATGCCAACCTTGGGTGGGTTTTTTTTTAGAATATAGGGTGTGCGTAGACCTAAAAAAGAACATTTGTGTATTAAGGGTACTGTACTTGGAAATCTATGGGCTTAGGAATCACTGACCACATAGTAACTAAATGAGTACAAATTTAGGGCGATACTAAACGTTAGTTTCACCCCAAATGCATCTTACCTAACATAACAATCTATCATTTTTAGCATCCCACGACCATTATTTCATCTTTCCAGCCACTTCGGTGTCCATTTGGTTTTCCTACGCTCCCTCACACAATTATAAATATCATTATTAATAATTAATGCAGCTGCTGCACTCAAAATTAATCTCTGACGTTTCATAAATATTTGCACTAGAACTTAATACCAAACTAACAGCGTGGGAATACTTTAGTTCCGTTTCTATTGTACTAGCTAGTATACAGATATCTAGGAGATAGCTAGCACACTTGATTTCTAGTATAAGCAAGTATCGTGTGATAGTAGCTTTACTTGATGAGCTACTACTAAGTTCATACAAGTTTTATGCCAGTAATTCTATTCTTATGTAGTCGTAGAAAATTCAGCATCAATATTGAGTCATTCAGGTCTTAAGAGAGTGTCCATGCTCAGTTTATGAAGTTTAACTTTGCTAAATAAATCAGATGGACCCAGAGAGAAGGTATTATTTAACAATGATATACACATCAATAATTAAAATTAAATGTTTGAGTTATAACGAACAAGCAATCTATACTCGTACACTAGACAACTTAAGTGTACGTATGCAGCAACATTCAGCTGACTAATAACTCTCA